>BLSH010543261.1:218991-237625 GCA_018402905.1 Glandirana rugosa
TCTTGTGATTAGACAGGGAGTGTGGTCGTCGTCCTTGGAGAGGAGAGGTTCCTGCTGCTGGTGTGAGGGACAGATTAGTGTTCTTAAATCATCTCATACTGCTATGGAGAGAGGTTCCTGCTGCTGGTGTGAGGGACAGATTAGTGTTCTAAAATCATATCATACTGGTATAGGGAGAGGTCCCTGCTGCTGCTGTAAGGGACAGATTAGTGTTCTAAAATCATATCATACTGGTATAGGGAGAGGTCCCTGCTGCTGCTATAAGGGACAGATTAGTGTTCTAAAATCATCTCATACAGCTATAGGGAGATGTTCCTGCTGCTGCTGCTGTGAGGGATAGATTAGTGTTCTAAAATCATCTCATACTGCTATAGGGAGAGGTTCCTGCTGCTGGTGTGAGGGACAGATTAGTGTTCTAAAATCATATCATACTGGTATAGGGAGAGGTTCCTGCTGCTGCTGTGAGGGACAGATTAATCTTCTAAAATCATCTCATACTGGTATAGGGAAAGGTTCCTGCTGCTGGGGTGAGGGACAGATTAGTGTTCTTAAATCATCTCATACTGCTATAGGGAGAGGTTCCTTCCTGGTGCTGGTGTGAGGTATAGATTAGCGTTCTAAAATCATCTCATACTACTATAGGGAGAGGTTCCTGCTGCTGGTGTGAGGGACAGGTTAGTGTTCTAAAATCATATCATACTGGTATAGGGAGACATTCCTGCTGCTACTGTGAGGGACAGATTAGCGTTCTAAAATCATCTCATACTGCTATAGGGAGAGGTTCCTGCTGCTGCTGTGAGGGACAGATTGGAGTTCTAAAATCATCTCATAATGCTACAGAGAGAGGTTCCTGTTGCTCCTGTGAGGGATAGATTATTGTTCTAAAATCATCTCATAGTGCTATAGGTAGAGGTTCCTGCTGCTGGTGTGAGGGACAGATTATTGTTCCAAAAGCATCTCATTGTGCTAGAGGGAGAGGTTCCTGCTGCTGATGTGAGGGAGAGATTAGTGTTCTAAAATCATATCATACTGGTATAGGGAGAGGTTCCTGCTGCTGCTGGTGTGAGGGACAGATTAATGTTCTAAAATCATCTCATTCTGGTATAGGGAAAGCTTCTTGCTGTTGGTGTGAGGGACAGATTAGTGTTCTAAAATCATCTCATACTGCTATAAGGAAAGGTTCCTGCTGCTGCTGTTAGGGACAGATTAATGTTCTAAAATCATCTCATACGGGTATAGGGAGAGGTTCCTGCTGCTTGTGTGAGGGGCAGATTAGTGTTCTAAACTTATCTCATACTGCTATAGGGAGAGGTTCCTGCTGCTGGTGTGAGGGACAGATTAGTGTTCTAAAATCATCTCCTACTGCTATAGGGAGAGGTTCCTGCTGCTGCTGTGAGAGACAGATTAATGTTCTAAAATCATCTCATACTGGTATAGGGAGAGTTTCCTGCTGCTGGTGTGAGGGACAGATTAGTGTTCTAAAATCATCTCATACTGCTATAGGGAGAGATTTCTGCTGCTGGTGTGAGGGACAGATTAGTGTTCTAAAATCATCTCATACTGGTATAGGGAGAGGTACCTGCTGCTGGTGTGAGGGACAGATTAGTGTTCTAAAATCATCTCATACTGCTATAGGGAGAGGTTCCTGCTGCTGCTGTGATGGATAGATTTGTTTTCTAAAAATCATCTCATACTGCTATAGGGAGAGGTTCCTTCCTGGTGCTGGTGTGAGGTATAGATTAGCATTCTAAAATCATATCGTACTGATATAGGGAGAGGCTCCTGCTGCTGGTGTGAGGGACAGATTAGTGTTCTTAAATCATCTTATACTGCTATGGGGAGAGGTTCCTGCTGGTGTGAGGGACAGATTAGTGTTCTGAAATCATATCATACTGGGATAGGGAGAGGTTCCTGCTGCTGCTGTAAGGGACAGATTAGTGTTCTAAAATCATCTCATACTGCTATAGGGAGAGGTTCCTGCTGCTGCTGCTGTGAGGGATAGATCAGTGTTCTAAAATCATCTCATACTGCTATAGGGAGAGGTTCCTGCTGCTACTGTGAGGGACACATTAGTATTCTAAAATCATCTCATACTGCTATAGGGACAGGTTCCTGCTGCTGGTGTGAGGGACAGATTAGTGTTCTAAAATCATATCATACTGGTATAGGGAGAGGTTCCTGCTGCTGCTGTGAGGGACAGATTAATGTTCTAAAATCATCTCATACTGGTTTAGGGAGAGGTTCCTGCTGATGGTGTGAGGGACAGATTAGTGTTCTAAAATCATCTCATACTGCTATAGGGAGAGGTTCCTGCTGCTGCTGTGAGGGATAGATTTGTTTTCTAAAATCATCTCATACTGCTATAGGGAGAGGTTCCTTCCTGGTGCTGGTGTGAGGGACAGATTAGTGTTCTAAAATCATCTCATACTGGTATAGGGAGAGGTTCCTGCTGCTGGTGTGAGGGACAGATTAGTGTTCTAAAATCATATCATACTGGTATAGGAAGGGGTTTCTGCTGCTGGTGTGAGCGGTGCATTTCTTGCACAAAAATAAAAGGCGTGTCTACGTTGCTGTTTTCAAAAAAAAAAAAAGAGTAATAATTTATTATTCTTTTTTTTTTTAGTATTAAAAAATAGTGCTACATATTACATTTGCACCTTGCTGTGCATTTCCTGCGCAAAAATAAAAAGTGCGTCTGCATTGCTGGTTTTAAAAAAATATATATATATTTTAAATACTACATTTGCAGACAGCGGTGCATTTCTTGCACAAAAATAAAAAGTGTATCTACATAGCTGGTAATAATTTATTATTCTTTATTTTTATTGTTATTAAATAGTGCTACATAGTACATTTGTGTCCAGAATGAGGAGAGCATCAAATAAGGGATGTGGTCGTGGTGCTGCTGGTGCTGCTGGTGTTCCCGTTGCAAGGAGAGGACATGGTCGATTCGTGCCAGCTTCACGCACAAATGAAACACCTTCTTCAAGTGCAAGTAGCCGACAGAACCTTCAACGTTATATGGTAGGCCCGAATGCCGCTCAACGAAAGGTGAGGCCAGAACATGTACAGGTGATAGTAGATTGGGTGGCTGACAATGCCTCCAGTTCCTTCACATTGTCTCCCACCCGGTCCCTTGATGAAAGCTCAGACTTGGCACCTGAACCCCATGACCATCTGTCTTTCACCTCAGCCCCTTGTAAATCAGCCAAGTCGTCTGAGCCCCAAGTAATGCAGCAGTCTCTTATGCTTTTTGATGACTCTGCTGGTGTGCTTTCCGTGGGCCATCCACATAGCCCTGCCCCAGAAGTGGAAGACATTGAGTGCACCGATGCCCAACCACTTCTGTTGCAGGATGAGGACATGGAAACACCACGGCAGCACGTCTCTGATGATGACGAAACACAGGTGCCAACTGCTGCGGCTTTCAACAGTGTGCAGACTGACAAGAAGGGCAGTGGTGAAGGGTGGGTGGAAGATGATGTGGAGGATGATAAGGTCCTAGACCCCACATGGAATGAAGGTCATGCAAGTGACATGTGCATTTTGGAGGACGAGGTGGTGGTCACACAGAGGCACCAGCACAGCAAAAGAGGAAGCAGGTTGCAAAAGCGGAGCGAGCGTCCCCTAGACAGTAGGCCTGCTACTAGCCACCGCACCCAGGGACCTAGCACACCAAAGGCAGCTCAAAGGCGTTCCCCGGCGTGGTAGTTCTTCAGACAATGTCCTGATGACAAGACATGAGTGGTTTGTACGCTGTGCAATGAGAGCCTGAAGCGAGGCATAAATGTTCTAAACCTGAGCACAACCTGCATGACCAGGTATCTAAATGCAAAGCATGAGCTGCAGTGGAATAAGTACCTCAAAATCCAAGAAAGGTCTCGGCCTCCTCCTGCTTCCTCTTCTGCTGCTGCCTCGGCCTCTTCCTCACCCTCTACAGTGCCAGTGTCACCTGCCACCCGGCAAACAGACGATGTGACAGCAACGCCACCATGTCCGCCACCATCCCCACGCATTTCCACGCGGTCCCATGGAAGCTTACAGCTCTCAATCTCCCAAACACTGGAGAGAAAGAGGAAGTACCCCCCTACCCACCCGCGATCCCTGGCCCTGAATGCCAGAATTTCAAAATTCCTGGTCTTTGAAATGCTGTCATTCCGTCTGGTGGACACGGACAGTTTTAAAAACCTGATGGCGGTGTCTGTCCCACAGTACGTGGTTCCCAGCCGCCACTACTTTTCCAGGCGAGCCATCCCTTCCCTGCACAAACAAGTCGGGGACAAGATCAAGTGTGCACTGCGCAACGCCATCTGTGGCAAGGTCCACATAACCACTGATACGTGGACCAGTAAGCACAGGCAGGGACGCTATATCTCGCTAACTGCACACTGGGCAAATGTAGTGGCGGGTGGGCCTGAGGAGGCTAGCCGTTTGGCGCTTGTCCTTCCGCCACTGAGGATTGCAGGGCATTTCTCTTTGCCGCCTGTTTCCTGCTCCTCCTACTCCGCTTCCTCCTCCTCTACCACCTCCTCATCCGGTCAGCGTAACACCTTCACCACCAACTTCAGCACATCCAGGGGGAAACGACAGCAGGCTGTTTTAAAACTCATATGTTTGGGATGTTTGGGCTGAGCAGCAGCTGTGGACGGGCATTGAAGCACTGAACAAAGATTACAAGCACTGAACTTGTTCTCTCTGGAGAAAAGACGCTTGAGAGGGGATATGATTTCAATGTACAAATACTGTACTGGTGACCCCGCTATAGGGACAATACTATTCAGTGCAAGGGAAAACAAGAAAACACGCGGCCATTCACTAAGAATGAAAGAAAGGCGTTTTAACCTTAAGATGCGTAGGGGTTTCTTTACGGTAAGAGCAGTGCGAATGTGGAATTCGCTTCCAGAAACAGTGGTTTCTGCTGGTAGTATAGATAATTTTAAAAAACTATTAGATGCACACCTAAGGGACCACAACATTGGGGGATATACAACGTATTACTGACATAAAATAAAACACACACATGGGTTGGACTTGATGGACTTGTGTCTTTTTCCAGCCTCACTGACTATGTAACTATGTAACAACAGACCAATGAGTGGTTTTTGCCACTGAGCCTTAAGCCCAGCCTGGTGGTATGCGATAATCGGCGAAATCTCGTAGCAGCTCTGGGCCTAGGCGGTTTGATGTACATCCCTTGCCTGTCGCATGTGCTGAATTTGGTGGTGCAGAAATTTCTAAAAAACTACCCGGATATGTCAGAGCTGCTGCAGAAAGTGCGGGCCGTCTGTGCACGCTTTTGGCATTCTCACCCTGCTGCTGCTCGCCTGTCTGCGCTGCAGCGGAACTTCGACCTTCCTGCTCACCGCCTCCTATGCGACGTGCCCACACGGTGGAATTCCACCTTGCACATGCTGGAGAGACTGTGCGAGCAGCAACAGGCGATAGTGGAGTTCCAGCTGCAGCACGCATGGGTCAGTCGCTCTGCGGAACAGCACCACTTCACCACCAATGAGTGGGCCTCCATGCGAGACCTGTGTACCATATTGCGGTGTTTCGAGTACTCCACCAACATGGCCAGTGCCGATGACGCTGTTCTCAGCGTTACTATCCCACTTCTATGTCTCCTTGAAAAACACTTCGGGAGATGATGGAAGAGGATGTGGAACAGGAGGAGGAGGAAGAGGGGTCATTTCCATGGTTATCAGACCAGTCATTCACAAGTGGCTCGGAGGGTGGGTTCCTGCACCAGCATAGGCCAGGTAAAAAATTTTCAAGCCAGGGCACAGTTCTGGAGGATGAGGAGGACGAGGATGATGAGGAGGAGGAGAAGGAGGAGGAACCGTGTTCACAGCAGGGTGGCACCCAACGCAGCTTGTGGGCATCACTGGAGCGTGGCTGGGGGGATACAGAGGACACAGATGATACACCTCCCACAGAGGACAGCTTGTCTTTGCCTTTGGGCACCCTGGCACACATGAGCGACTACATGTTGCAGTGCCTACTCAACGACAGCCGAGTTACCCACTTTTTAACTTGTTTTGATTACTGGGTGGCCACCCTGCTGGATCCCCGTTACAAGGACAACGTGCCATCCTTAATTCCCTCACTGGAGCGTGATCGGAAGATGTGCGACTACAAGCGCACGCTGGTAGACGCACTGCTGAGGGCATTCCCAAATGACACCGGGGGCTCAGTGGAAGCACAAGGTAAAGGCAGAGGAGGAGGAGGAAGAGTTCGCCAACACAGCTGTGGCACCGCCAGCACCTCAGAAGGCCGGGTTAGCATACCCGAAATGTGGAAAAGCTTTGCCAGCAGCACGCCACAACAAACAGCACCACCAGCTGACAACGTCTTAGCAGGAGGCTGCATTTCAGCAACATGGTGGAACAGTATGTGTGCACACGCCTACACGTACTGACTGATGGGTCTGCCCCATTCAACTTCTGGGTCTCCAAATTGGGCACATGGCCTGAGCTTACCCTTTATGCCTTGGAGGTGCTGGCCTACCCTGCAGCCAGTGTATTGTCTGAACGTGTGTTTAGCACGGCAGGGGGCGTTATCACAGACAAGCACAGCCGCCTGTCCACAGCCAACGTGGACAAGCTAACGTTTATTAAAATGAACCAGGCATGGATCCCACTAGACTTGTCTGTACCTTGTGCAGAATAGACATTTATACCGGCCTCACACAGCCATTGGTATACTGAAGTAAACGTATTCTTTTTTTTTTTTAATATGTCTCAATATTTTTGGGGGCTACCCAATTAGAAAAAAAAACAAACAAACAAAAAACAGTGTTGGCTACCTCCTCCTCCTCCACCGCCACAGTCACCGCCTCCTCAACCTCTAGGCTCCTACTCCACATCCACCTCCTCCTCCAATTTTTATTTTTTTATGTGATTTTAAATGATTTCCCTATCCACATTTGTTTGCAGGGCACTTGTCCTACTCTTACCCCCATTTTGCTTCCTTTTGCAGCCCTCTAGCCCTTTCCAGGACTTTTTTAGAGCCATTTTTGTGCCCAAAAGTTCGGGTCACCATTGACTTCAATGGGGTTCGGGCCGGGGTCAAGTTTGGGTCAAGTTCAGTGCCAAACTCGAACTTTTTTGTGAAGTCCCGCCGAACCCGAACATCCAGGTGTCCGCTCAACTCTACTTATGACCAAAAGGAGTTTAGTGCAGAATATGACCAGAAGACATGTAACTAGAGTTGAGCGAACCCGAACTGTAAAGTTCGGGTCCGTACCGAACTTTGGGGTGTCCGTGACCCAGACCCGAACCCGAACATTTGAAAAAAGTTGGGGTATTTGATCCCGCCTGTTGAATAGCTGCAGGGCAGCCAATCAACAAGCGTTTCACTGGTTTGCCCTTAGAAGCCATCACAGCCATGCCTACTAATGGCATGGCTGTGATTGGCCAGTGCATCATGTGACCCAGCCTCTGTATAAGCTGGAGTCACGTAGTGCTGCATGTCACATGCTCTCAGGCTAGTGTAGGGAGAGGATGCTGCCGGCGCTGTGAGGGACATATTGCAGATATAATAACATCTCATCATGCATTACAGAACGATCTGATTCTGGACTAGGTAGAGATTACTACTACTGCTTTGAGGGACAGATTGCAGATCTCATCGTGCATTACAGAACAATCTGATTCTGGACTAGGTAGAGATTACTACTACTACTGCTTTGAGGGACAGATTGCAGATCCTATCCTGCATTACAGAACGATCTGATTCTGGACTAGGTAGAGTCTACTGCTTTGAGGGCAGAGTATTGTTCTAAAATCATCTCCTAGTTCTATAGGGTTAGGTTCCTGCTGTTGCTGTAAGGGACAGATTATTGTTCTAAAATCATTGCCTACTCCTATAGGGTCAGGTTCCTGCTGTTGCTGTAAGGGACAGAATATTGTTCTAAAATCATTGCCTACTCCTATAGGGTCAGGTTCCTATTGTTGCTGTAAGGGACAGATTATTGTTCTAAAATCATCGCCTACTCCTATAGGGTCAGGTTCCTGCTGTTGCTGTAAGGGACAGATTATTTTTCTAAAATCATCCCCTACTCCTATAGGGTCAGGTTCCTGCTGTTGCTGTAAGGGACAGATTATTGTTCTAAAATCATCACCTTCTCCTATAGGGTCAGGTTCCTGCTGTTGCTGTAAGGGACAGATTATTGTTCTAAAATCATCGCCTACTCCTATAGGGTCAGGTTCCTGCTGTTGCTGTAAGGGACAGATTTATTGTTCTAAAATCAGTGCCTACTCCTATAGGGTCAGGTTCCTGCTGTTGCCCTTCCCATTTTTATTTTTTTATTTGATTTTAAGTTATTTTCCCTATTCCCATTTTTTTGTAGGGCACTTGTCCTACTCTTACCCCCATTTTACTTCCTTTTGCAGCCCACTAGCACTTGCCAGGACTTTTTTACAGCCATTTGTGCGCGGAAAAGTTCGGGTCCCCATTGACTTCAATGGGGTTCGGGGTCAAGTTCGGTACCGAACCCTAACTTATTCACGAAGTTCGGCCGAACCCGCCGAACCCAAACATCCAGGTGTCCGCTCAACTCTACATGTAACATATCCCTGGGGCACTG
This sequence comes from Glandirana rugosa, assembly GCA_018402905.1. Classification (NCBI taxonomy): domain Eukaryota; kingdom Metazoa; phylum Chordata; class Amphibia; order Anura; family Ranidae; genus Glandirana; species Glandirana rugosa. The sequence goes on from BLSH010543261.1 coordinate 227,579, forward strand.
TCCACACTACCAGCAAGTATCAGGTAAGATTGGGTACATAGTATGGAGTCTGGCTGGGATACAATACCAGCAGGTGATAATTTTATAGCCAGAGTCCTGGTAGTAAGAATAAATCTTTTTAATAGCGCTCCAGATAGTAGTAAATATGTGACATGTCATCCTTCCTCACTCTATTCAAAATTTAAAAAAAAGGTTTTAGTTAGACATACACTTAAGGAAACAGTCAATACATACCTAAAGCAATATTTATTCCTTACAACCATGTGCAGGTGATTATACAGAACTGGCCAGTAGTCTGTATGCCAGAGTCATTACTTTCACTCTGAGAAAAAACAAACAAACACTAATGGCATTCAGTGTAATACTAAACCACACAGGCAAGCCTTGTATGTGCAAACTGATTACTTGTCCAGCTTGCACTTTTATTCTGTACTGGACCAAAATCACTGACTATTTTATTCTGAGAAGAAATGCCAGTGATATGCATCATAATAATACACCATTAGTATTAGTGTATCTATACCCAAAAACAAAACTGTAATATATTGCAGCTCAGCAGTCCTTAGATGTAGTGTCTGCATTCGTTTTCTTTTTCAGACTTATTTAAATCTTTATTTTCATCTAGTAATCCTATAAATAGCACATTTCTTGTACTTTAATTTCTGCATTTAAAACACGTCTGCCTTTGTTTATCCCTATTACAGGCGGTCCCCTAGTTACAAACATCCGACTTACAAATGACTCCTACTTACAAACGGAGGTAGACAACAGGAAGTGAGAGGAAATCTCCTCCTAGGAAGGGAAATTCACTCCTGTAAGAGTTATTATGGGAAAAGGTGTCTCCACTGAAGCTTTATCACCAAGGCTTGTTTCCACAACAACCCCAAATTTTCAAAATCCAATTATCATTGGGACAGGAAGTGAGGTGAAATCTTCTGAACAGAAACATAGACAGCAAAACAAACATTGCAGGAGTGTTAACCCTTCCCTATGCTATCCAAAAAGCTTAAAAATCATTTTTTTGGCTGAAGCTACACTTAAAAAAATGTACCTGTTCCGACTTACAAACAAATTCAACTTAAGAACAAACCTACAGTCCCTATCTTGTTTGTAACCCGGGCACAGCCTGTATGCAGTGAAATGATGGGATTTGTAGTTTATGCAATAAAAGGTAAGGTTCTTTGTAATTTCGTTTAAGTTCTCAGAAAGTGACAAGGTCACTGCAGTTCTGGCAAGGTCAACAGGTATTCAAAATCTGCTGCTGCAGGAATACATGCAGCAAAGGCCTATGTCTGCAAGTACCTAAAATAAAGATGTTCAGCAAGTACCTACCCTACACCCAGGACACCAAGCCCCAATGCCAAGCAAAATAAAGATGAACTATTTTATGAAAAGCCCAAACATATGCCTGTGTTATTCTCTGGGCTGCGAATTTGTATGGGAAACTGCTATGTATTTGTTTTTACAGTGCAGCACTTAAAAAATACCCCTACCTCGCTTTCCTTGTTGTGTATTTGCTGAACAATAGTGTATTCAGTTCCTCTACATTGGCAACTAACTGCTGGGCTGCCTATCAGTTTGGCAAATACCTCTTGCATCAGCTCAATGACCAACTAACTTAAACCCCAAAAAAGAAATGCACAGATATTTATGTTCTTTTTCCGACAACAGGCAATTCAATTTTAACTGTAGATATTAATGGCAGCATGCAAACTTGGGAGGAGCAGGCCCTGTGACACCAGGCAGGCAGCAGAGCAAACATTGGGGGAATAAGGACAAATAATTGTATATCTTGTTAGGGGTGATCATGGAGAGTATTGAAGCTAACTAGTTGTGGATTTAATTAAATTGGATATATTTAAAGCGGAGGTCCGAGGTAGGAAAAAAAAAATAAAAGTTAGCAGCTCCACATACAGTAGCTGCTGACTTTTAATAATAGGACACTTACCTGTCCTGGAGTCCAGCGATGTCTTCACCCACCGCCGATCTTCGGATCGGGGGACGGGTGCAGCCGCCTCCATCGCGGGTAAGGGAACCCAGACGTGTAAGCAGTACAGCTTCACGCCGGGCACCTTACTGCGCATGCGCGAGGCTCTGCCGCTCGCTGCTACTGGCCAGGCGGCCAGAAGCAGAGCGAGCAGGGAAGAGGGAGCCGGGCTGCTGACGTCAGCGGCCGCGGCTGCCGGCCAGAGCTCCCGGAAGTGTGGAAAAGGACACCTGTCTAAAGACAGGAGTCCTCTTCCCCCTCCCCCCCGAAAGGTGCCCAATGTGACACCTGAGGGGGGGAGGAATCCAACCAGCGGAAGTTCCACTTTTTGGTGGAACTCTGCTTTAAATGCCACGGGGAAGACCCTAACACTTAGTGAAATATGGCTAGGAAGACATGTTGGAGAAGCAACAGCAAGTTATATAAATTGAACTATATATATGCATTGTACCTTTCTATCCAGCAGTAAGGTAATCAGAGGAAGTACCATCCTTATTGTGTCATATACACTTGTTTGTATTAAGGTCCTGTTTATGTTCTGATAATCCTCCATGAAAGCAAAGCATATTCGCTGCATACAAGAAGCTTCCAGCCTACTATTTCAATACTCTGCACAATAGGTTATGGGTCCCAGAGCACCCAGCAGGCACCCAGCAGCTCTCAAGCAGTAAAGAGGATACTGCAAGCCCAGGCACTGGAAAGAATTCTACAGAGAATCTGTGAGTATTGTATATAAGCTCTTGAAAGATGGAAAGTGGTTCAGATATGAAGTTTGCAATTGCATAGATGAACAATGTCAATTACCAGCTGTGGAAATTCAAGCTACAAATGCTTTTGAACAAGGATGACTTATGCCAAGTGCTGAATACAGGCAGACCCACAGACACAGAGACGGAGGACTGGGATAGGAAAGACAGACAGGCAAAAGCAATTATAAGCTTATTAGTGGAAGATGACCAGCTTATCCACACAAGAACAGAGACTACGACCAAAGGTATGTGGACTTCATTACAGAAACTGCATGAGAGTTCAAGTCTAAACAGCAAACTGTTTTTGCTAAGAAAATTATATAAGGTGAGAGTAGAAGAAGGCCAGCAAATGTGTAACCACGTGAAAGCTATGCTAGAGATCATAGAGCAGCTGCATACCATTGGAGAGGATGCCAAAGATAAGCATATTGTTGCCCTGAGCCTCTGCAGCTTTCCAGATCATATACTGCTCTTCTTAACACTTTAGAAGCCAGACCCGAGCAGGAACTGACTGTAATGACAAAGCTCTTAAGATGTACAAAGACACAAAGCACAAAAAAGAAGTAAGAGCTTGTTTTCGCTGTAAATAGATTGGTCACTTAAAAAAAGGGCTGTTCTATCTGGAAAGCTGAGCAGCGAAAGCTAGAGCTATCAACAAAAGAAAGAGTGGGATTGGAGGGGCTCTGGAGGGGTCCTGGAGGTGAGCAAGGGAGGAGATCTCCTTTGATCGCCTCCAGGACTTTTTCCGAAGCCTTTCCAGTCCTGAGGAGCTCCTTGCCTCCACCTGTCTGGGTGTTTCCTACTCTACTGGCTTTTGGACGGTCCCTGAAAACCCTTCTCTTCAGGGAAACTTATTCTACCCACACCTAACACCTAACAACCTAACAACTACATTTTCTTCATCAGTTCATCCCCCACAGTTATTACCTTTTTGTTTCACTTGACCCTCCCTTCTAGATTGTAAGCTCTCTAACAAGCAGGGCTCTCCGATTCCTACTGTATTGAATTGTATTTTAACTGTACTGTCTGCCCTCATATTGTAAAGCGCTGTGCAAACTGTTGGCGCTATATAAATCCTGTATAATGATAATAATAATAAAAAGAGTCAAAGCAGCCACAAAGGAAACTGCAGACACATCATGGAGTGGCACCTTTAAAGTGACTGCGGCAAGCCACGTGGCTGGGGCATAGACTCAGGTGCGACAAGCCACATGACTAGTGAGGAGACGTTCTTCAAAAATATTGATTACAGTGCAAAAGGCCAGGGTTTTCTGAACTGCATTACACCACAAGGAGGCAAGCACATTATCCTCGTAAAGGAAGTACTGTATGTTCCAGAACTAGAATGCAGCCTTCTATCAGGGAAAAGTCTTGCAAACAATGGTCTCATAGTTACATTCCAGGGTGATGAATGCACAATTCACAATAATAAGCAATGCCACGCAAAAGGAAAACTGGATGATCACCTATACACGCTCATCACCACAGACCAGCAAGCCAATATAGTCTCTAATGACCTGCACAGCAAATGTATTCACTTATGGCACAGGCGGCTGGGGCACAAAAGTCCAGAAGCTATACAGGACATTATAAAGAGAGAATGACAGAAGATTTGACAATAATGCCTTGCAAAGTGCTCATGAAATGCAAGCGCTGTATTGAATCAAAAGCCCCTTCCACAGGCGTCTCAAAGAAAAACTGCTCACCCCCTGCAGCTCATATACAGTGACATATGCGGTCCAATGAAAACTCCCACATCAGGTGGGAACAGATATCTACTGACTTTCATTGATGATTATTCCATCATTGCCATGTCTAGCAACAAATTCCAAAGCAACCCACGAATAATACGCACTGACAATAGGGGAAACTACATACACAAAGAAGTAGGCCCACACCTGAAGAGACAAGGAATTGTACACCAAACAACCACACCATACACTCCTGAACAAAATGGTGTAGCAGAAAGAAAAAAAAAACGCACTCTTATAGAAATGGGCAGATGCATATTGTCGGATAAAAAAAATGTCAGGGAGATATTGCGCTCGTGAAATACCATCAAACAAACCGTTTCAAAAAGTTACAGAAAAAGCTGCAACACTAAAAGTGAGATGTATACACTGCAAACAATAATACAGTGATTGCACTATAACATGCTCAAATACATAAATCAAACACAATTAGAAATAAAAAAGGGGAAAGAAAAAAATGTGTATTCCAGTCCTTAGTGAATAACAGTTAAATCATAAGAAATTAGTGGAGAAAAAAAAAACACAAAATCAGGAACAAGTCCTCTTAAAGGTATCTTGTGCTACACTGTTGAAAGGTGTCACAGTGCTTGGAAAAACTCAGTGATGATCCCACCACCAATCAATATGCGCTTACCCCTAAGCATTGATCTCTTATGATAGGAGATTTGAAAAAGCCTGTGTATAATTCCTCTTGGGTAAATGTCTTGCTACCAGCATGGAGCCACAGGACTTCCAAGGTTGTGTCCGGGTAAAGACAATCCAAACTCTCAAGGCAGGGTTATGGAGTATATCAAATAAGAAAGGAAACTCCCATAGCGTTATACCGTTAAAAAGTGTGTTTTAATAAAGAGTATTGCACTTACAGTTATGCGATGAGAAAGCAGTGTTAGACAATCACAAAGATATCCTGCAGCATTTTTTTCTAATTGTGTTTGATTTATGTATTTGAGCATGTTATAGCACATATTGTCTGATGCCAACCTACCTCACAAGTACTGGGGAAAAGCAGTCATGACTACAACCTACCTACAGAACAGACTACCCTCAAGAGCCATCAAAGTACTCCATTCAAAGTGTGGCACGGATCAAAGCCTAGCATTGGGCACATCAGAGTGTTTGGATGTAAAGCATATGCCTATGTTCCAAGTGAGAAGTGATTCAAGCTGGAGAACAGAGCCATTGAGGGCATTTTAGACTACAGTGAGCAAACTAAGGGTTACATAATCCTACACCCAAAGACTGACAAAGTGACAATAAGCCGTAGCGTTTATTTTGATGAGAGTCAGTCAGCAGAAACACTGATCCCGAAAGCTGTGAAGTGACTATGCCCAACAAACCAGAAGAAAAGGTCGACCAAAGCAAACTAAGGATCACAGAATCATACACCCAAAGACTGACAAAGTGACAATAAGCCGTAGTGTTTATTTTGATGAGAGTCCATCGCCAGAAACACTGATCCCTGAAAACTGTGAAGTGAATATGCCCAGCAAACCAAAGGAAAAGGTCGACCAAAGCGAACCTATGCAGGAGTCAGAACAAGAGGTGGAATTCACAATATCTAAATCAAGTTCCCCTCCAGATCCTGCTGAACTACCTGAAGTCAGAAGATCCAATCGACTATAAAGGGGATACCACCCCACAAGCTGTCATTCACTGTCAAAACACACAGCATACTTGAACCAACATCCTTGGAAGACATAGAAAAACTGCTGAAACGTGAAGCCAATAAATGGAGAAAGGTAGCAGAAGAAGAATTAAATTCACACAATCAAATAAAACCTGGACACTCACAGAGCTCCCTCCTAACCACAAAACTATAGGAAGTAAGTGGACTTTCAAAGTAAAGTCAGACGTAAAAGGAAATATCCACAAATAGAAAGCTAGACTAGTTGCCAAGGGTTACTCCCAGAAGTTCGGTGAAGATTACGATGAGACATTTGCTCCCGTCGTAAAACACTCCACCATCAGAGCGCTTCTTAGCATTGCAGACGGGAAGGGCATGCAAGTGAAACACCTAGACATTAAAACTGCTTTCCTATATGGAGACATTAAGGAACATCTCTACATGGAGCAACCACCAGGGTTTTAGCAGGGAGATAACCTTCTGTGTAAACTTCAGAAGAGCATCTACGGTCTTAAGCAATCTGCAAGGATGAGGAATGAGAAAGTGAATGTAGTACTTACTAGAGAGGTATTCTCAAGAAGTAAAGCAGACCCCTGTCTCTACTCCAAGAATCAAGAAGACAGATCGATAGACATCCTTATCTATGTTGATGACATTATAACTTGTTTTGCACAAGAAGGGGATTACAATCACATAGTTCACAAGCTGAAAAAAAAAATTGAAATCAAAGAACTAGGGAATATTAGCTACTATACTATCTGGGAATCCAAATACAGAGAGAAGAAGATGGGAGTTATCTGCTCAACCAATCTCAGCAAATCTCTGAAATCTTGGAACAATTCCATATGCAAGATGCAAAGGAAGTGGAAAATCCTATGGAACCAGCCTATCTAAAGATCAATGAAGCAGAAAACTTGCTACCCAACAATGACATGTATCACAGAGCAATCGGTAAACTGGTATATGTTGCCACTGTGACAAGAACAGACATAGCCAGAGCAGCGGGCATACTATGCAGGAAAGTCTCAGCTCCCTGTCAGCATGACTGGAATGCAGTAAAAAGAGTGATGCAGTACCTCAAAGGAACAATTCAGATGAAGTTACGGTTACCAGCAAAATCAGATCCAAAACTGGTTGGATATGTGGATGCTGATTGGGCCAGGGACTGTACAGACTACAAATACACAAGTGGATTCATCTTCCGGTATGGGGAAGGAACCATAAGTTGGTCTAGTTGAAAGCAAGCAACTGTCGCTCTATCTTCAACTGAAGCAGAGTACATTACAGCAGTACACGCTTGTCAAGAAGCGATATAGATTCGTCAACTTTTCGTGGACATTGGGGTAGACACATCAAAGCCAATTTCCATTTTTGAAGACAACCAGGGATGCATAAAACTTACACAATCAGAAAGGGTCAAACCTAGAACCAAATACATCAACGTCAAGTATCACCTACTGAGGTATAATCAAGAACAAGGTGTTATTGACATTCAATACTGCCCATCAGAGGAGATGATGCTCATCAAGCCTTTGTTGAATGAACTTCATAGTTATTTCCATAATATCAACTGAAACTGAACTATATATATGAATTGTACCTTTCTATCCAGCAGGCGGCACTGCAGTGTTATAGTGTGTTATTATATGGTAAGGTAATCAGAGGAAGTACCATCCTTATTGTCATAGGCATGCACACGGGGTGTGCCGGGTGTACCTGGGCACACCCTAATCACCCCCATGCAAATCGTTCTGCCTGGCCCTTGCAGCTCCGTGTGGGTTCCCGGCAGCAGAGAGAGGAGCCCAACTCACAAACTCTGAGCACCTCTGTTCTGCAGCTATTTGAAAAGGAAAAATATTCACAGGTCCCATTGTTTATCTGCCTGGCGGGGCCGAAAGGGGACTATTTACCACTTTCGGGTGAAGGCAGAGTGATCTACTGCACTGCACTTACCGATAATAAGTCCCAGCTTCTTCTATATCAATCTGCCAGGGCTTTAATCTAATGGCAAGTAAAGGCTGTGGCAGATAACTCCTCCACCTGCTTCTGAACATGGGTAAATAGTCCCCTTTCAGACCCAGACTCCGTTGCCCAGCTCAGTTCAGTGGATGGAATTCTGGGTCGGTATGGTGAATCCCAGTGATCAGTGCTGTGCCCAACTCTCGGTAACTGACATGGAGCAGTGGGCGCAAGTACAGAGCATGGATGGTTGTGTGGATCCTTCTGTGTATCCCGGGTCCCTCCCTCATGGCGCCGACTGACTCCCCCTGCCAAGCGGATGTGCTGCAGGAAGAGACCGGGCTCCGCTGCTGACTGCACAAATCGTGAGTACCAGCTGCTCCCTCCCTCCCTGCTCAGCTCCGATTAATACAGAGGGTTCTGATCTGCGGTCCCTCTGATCCTGCCAGGCTACCTGGGATCCCCTCTGACACTGTCCTCTGTTCTCTACTCCTCTCCTGACCCTGTGTGGGAGTCCTCTCCTCTTCCTGCACCTCCCATCTGCCCTGCACCCCTCACCCCATACTGATCTACTCTACAGTACACTGCACCCCTCACTGTACTCTCTGCCCCCACCCCATAGAACACTGCACCCCTCACTGTACACTCTGCCCACACCCCATAGAACCCTGCACCCCTCACTGTACACTCTGCCCCCACCCCATAGGACCCTGCACCCCACACTATACGTCCTGCCCACACCTCATAGAAAACTGTACCCCTCACTGTTCACCATGCCCCCACCACATAGAACCCTGCACCCAGGACTGCTGATAGGGGGGTACAGCCAGCCCTGGTGTGGGGGGCCCAGAGCACACAGGGGGGCCCACACAGGAAGGATTAGTGATAGATGACAATTGTGTCTCTTTTCCTCCAGCAGATGAAAAAGCTGCTCTCCTTCCCTCTCCCTTGCTACTAGCTTTTGTCTGATAAGAAAGAGACAGTCATCCCTCACTAATCCCCCTTATTCCTGTGTGGGCCCCCTCCTCTCAGCATTGGAGTTTGTTATCTCTCTAAGGCTCCATGCACACTGGCTTAAAAAAAACATTGCTTCTACAAGAGTTTAGTGTTTTGCCTGTAGACGCAGCTCAATGTTATCCTATGTTTCCCTACAAATTAGGACATTACAGGCATATTTTAAGCTAAACGTTTAAGAGACAGAAAAAAAAACCTTCTGGTTCTTCTAAACTCATCTAAACTATGTACAAAAAAAGTTCTATATGAGCGTTTTTTTTCTGCCAAGTGTACTGGAGTTATTTTAAGCCCAGTGCGCATGGAGCTTAACTTTTTTTCTCCCTCTGTCCCTCTGATCCCGCAGCCTGTATATTTTTTTGATTTCGTCATCATTTTTATTTATTAACTCCATTTTATCTTTTAGAATTAGCAGGAATTCTGTGAGTTATGTTGTATTTGTGTCTGCTAATAGTTTTATTGTATTTTTAGCGAAATATAGATTTAATACTGTCTTGGGGGGGGGGGGGCCCTGTCAAATAGTCTGTACAGGGCCCCGCAATTTCTATCAGCAGCCCTGCCTGCACCCCTCACTATATACCCTGCCCCCACCCCATAGGACCCTGTACCCCTCACTGTTCACCATGCCCCCACCACATATAACCCTGCACCCCACACTATACACCCTGCCCCCACCTCATAGAACCCTGCACCCCTCACTATATACCCTGCCCCCACCCCATAGAACCCTGCACCCCACACTATACACCCTGCCCACACCTCATAGAAAACTGTACCCCTTACTATACACCCTGCCCCCACCCCATAGAACCCTGTACCCATCACTGTTCACCATGCTCCCAACCATAGAACCCTGCACCCCTCACTATTCACCCTGCCCACACCCCATAGAACCCTGCACCCCTCACTGGTCACCATATCCCCATCCCATAGAACCCTGCACCCCTCATTATACACCCCTGTCTC
>BLSH010543261.1:295059-309289 GCA_018402905.1 Glandirana rugosa
AAACGTCGGTCACTGTGTCCACCCCCGTCAATACGTCGGGCTGCAAAAGTGCCCCCACCTGTGTCACTGGCTGCAAAAGTGCCCCCACCTGTGTCACTGGCTGCAAAAGTGCCCCACCTGTGTCACTGGCTGCAAATGTGCCCCACCTGTGTCATTGGCTGCAAAAGTGCCCCACCTGTTTCACTGGCTGCAAAAGTGCCCCACCTGTGTCACTGGCTGCAAAAGTGCCCCACCTGTGTCACTGGCTGCAATTTACCCCACCTGTGTTATTGGCTGCAATTTACCCCACCTGTGATGCTGAGCTGTATACTGTGTCCTGTGATGCTGAGCTGTATACTGTGTCCTGTGATGCTGAGCTGTATACTGTGATGTTGAGCTGTATACTGTGTCCTGTGATGCTGAGCTGTATACTGTGTCCTGTGATGCTGAGCTGTATACTGTGTCCTGTGATACTGAGCTGTATACTGTGTCCTGTGATGCTGGCACTTTTAATGGGGCTGTGGGATAGGGTTGCCACATCATCCCTTTAATCCAGGACACATACTAATTACACGGGTTCTGTGGCTGATTAAGGTGGTAATTAAACTCACTTGGTACCTTATCTGTGTTAAATTAGCCTCAGAGCCTGTGTAATTCATATGCGTCCTGGATTAAAGGGATGATGTGGCAACCCTATCCCACAGCCCCATTAAAAGTGCCATATTTTCTTATGTCTCTCAGCAAGATCCATTATAAAAGAAAAGAAAAAATAGTATAAAAAGAGAAAAGGGATGGGCAGCACTAAAAAATTAACATAGCGTGAAAGCAGTAAAGCAAACTATTTAACTACTTGAAGCCAATCTAAAGGATCATTTTCCGTCACTGGTCTGAATAAGCACCAAAACAGACTACTGTCTGCAGGGCCACATACTGTAGTTAGGGACTGCATGTTGGGCACAAGGCATCTAGGCCATTTTAACTTAGTCAGACATCTACTCCTGCTCCTCCTTTATCCTCCCCCTCCCTTCTCCAAGCTAACAGACTGATTCTAGGTTGCACTTAGGGTTGCCACCTCATCCCTTTAAAACCGAGCACATATTAATTACAGAGATTCTGTGGCCGATTAAGGTGGTAATTAAACTCACTTGGTGCCTCATCCTACAATAAATTAGCCTCAGAACCTGTGCAATCCATATGTGTTTGGGTTTAAAGGGATGAGGTGGCAACCCTAGTTGCACTGTCCATTGTTGACTGTTTCCTATGAAGACCGGAAGTTCAGGGAAGCAGCTCTGGGAGAGCAGGAACCAGAGAATTGAAAGTTCTATTGAAAGTTGTTGACTTCAAGTGCTGGGGTAAGAATTTTAACAAATATTTACTGGGGAATTTTTTATTGTGCTTGATGTATTAGGCTAAAAACAAAAAAAAGGCTGAGGGTCTAATATTATTTTAATTGTTGTACAAGTCAGATTCTTGCAAGCACACCTCAGCAACAGGCCAGAGTCTCACAGACACATGTACACCTCAGCACATTTTTTTCAAATGAAACTCTTGCATTATATATGCATTTCTGAACATGGGCTATAGGCAAATAGCTAACACATTTTCTGAATTGACCTGAAAGAGAACTTTATTAAAGTAATTAGGGAGCAGTTAGCAATGACTGTTGAGACAAAGAACACTTTGGTTAGGAGTATGCAATGTACAATATTTCGATAGATCTAAGGGTCTCATCCCCAACTGGCCTGATTGATGTGGGGTTCTGCAGGGGGTGATTTATCAGAATCTGGAAGCTCCCTTTAGAACAAGGGGGGCACCAAATATCCAGCTCACCATCCCTTGTTACTCATTTACATAAAGAAAATCCCTATGGTAAATAAACACACTGTCCTAAAATGCACTCATTAATCCCCTTTATTCCTGAAGGTAAAACAAACTGACCCTGAAAAAAAACTTTATACCCTGAAGGGGGTCATTTGATCAAGCCCTGATCTGGCTATTTATGTATTTATTTTACACAGACTATTTCTTTATGTTTACATTTTTCTCTTCTAACTAGGAGTAAGACACAATTGAGTTGATTTACTAAAAGCACCGCTCACTATGCAAGTGAAGTTGCAGTCCCCATGGGAATTAGCCCCAGAGCTTACTGAATAAGGTGAAGCTCTGCTGACTTCCATCATTCAATAATGTGCAAGCAAAAATACTGTGTTTTTTATTTTCCTTCTATGTGATTGTGTATTTTTTTGCAAAGTGAGACTTCACCATATTCATTAAGTTCTGGGAAAATTTCCCTTGCAGAGCACAACATTACTTGCAAAGTGAACCATGTATTTGCTTTAAGTGAATCAACCCCAATGCATCACTTTCTCTATTCAGAGAAGAAGGGCAAGTATGATGATGGGTTTTATTAACCACTTCAGCCCCGGAAGGATTTCCCCCTGAATGACAAGAGCACTTTTTGCGATTCGGCACTGCGCCGTTTTAACTGACAATTGCGTGGTCGTGCGACATTGTACCCAATCGAAATTGGCGTCCTTTTTTTCCCACAAATAGAGCTTTCTTTTGGTGGTATTTGATCACCTCTGCGTCACTTCTGATCACGGCTATAAACAAAAAAAGAGCGACATTTTTGAAAAAAAAATCTGTATTTTTTCATTTTTGCTATAATATATGTCCAAAAAAAATATAAAAAAAACAAATGTATTTATCAGTTTTGGCCGATATATATTCTTCTGCATATTTGTGGTAAAAAAAAAATTGCATTCGGCATATATTGATGGGTTCACGCAAAAGTTGTCGCGTTTATAAACCACGAGAATTAATTTATGGTGTTTTTACTATTTCTTTTTTTTATTACTAGTAATGGTGGCGATCTGCAATTTTTAGTGGGACTGCTATATTGGGGCGGACATATCGGACATTTTTGACACTTTTTTTGGGACCATTGACATTTATACAGCGATCAGATCTAAAAAAAAAACACGGATTACTGTATAAATGTCACTGGCAGGGAAGGGGTTAACCTTCTGGGGCAATGAAGGGGTTAACTGTGTTCCCTAGGTGTGTTCTAATTGTATGGGGCATAACAGATCTAACTGATCCCGAGTACAAGGATCAGTAGATCAGTGTCATGCTGCCTGTCAGAACAGAGAACCGGCGTGTTTACATTGGCGGTTCCCTGTTCTTCCTCTGTAACAGGCGATCGCGGGCTCGTGCTCGCCCACAAATCGCGCATGTGCGGATCGCCGTTTATAAATGGCGATTTGCGATAACGAGCCACACTGCCGCAGTAAATGTACGCAACGTGGTCGGGAAGTGGTTAAAGGAATTGTAAAGGCAGAAGGTTTTTTATCTTAATGCATCTTATCTTAATGTAACAGCCTCCCCAGCACCCCCTAATTAACGATGTCCAAGAATGTCTAAGGCATCCGGGACACTCCTCCTGATTGGCTGAGACACAGCAACGGCACCATTGGCGCCCACGGCTGTCAATCATAGTCAGTCAGCCAATCAAGGGAGAGAGGGGACGGGTCCGGGGCTCCATGTCTGAATGGATACACTGAGCTCTGACTCGGCTCGGGTGCCCCCATAGAAAGCTGTGGGGGCACTCGATAGGAGGGAGGGGCCAGGAGCAGCAAAGAGGGAACCGAGAAGAGGAGGATTCGGGCTGCTCTGTGCAAAAAATAACTGCACAGAGGAGGTAAGCATAATATGTTTGTTATTTAACCACTTACCTACCGGGCCACTTTTTTACATTTGGTGGTCACAAGCTAAAAACATTTTTTTTTGCTAGAGAATTACTTAGAACCCCCAAACATTATATATATATATTTTTTCTAACACCCTAGAGAATAAAGTGGCGATTGTTTCAATACTTTTTGTCACATGGTATTTGCGCAGCGGTCTTTCAAGCGTGATTTTTTTGGAACAATTTTACTTTTTTGAGTTAAAAAATAAGACAACAGTAAAGTTAGCCTAATTTTTTCCCATATTGTGAAAGAGGATGTTACGCCGAGTAAATAGATACCATACATGACCTGGTTGAAAATTGCGCGCACTCACGGAATGGCGACAAAGTCCGGTATTTAAAAAGTTCCATAGGCGACGCTTTAAAATTTTTTAACGGTTACCAGGTTAGAGTTACAGAGGAGGTCTTTTGCTAGAATTATTGCTCACACTCTGGCGATCGCGGCGATACCTCACATGTGTGGTTTGAACACCGTTTTCATATGTGGGAGCGACTTACTTATGCGTTTTCTTTGCTGCGCGAGCTCACGGGGACGGTGGCGATTTAAATCTTTTTTTTTTTTTTTTTTTAAATTTCATTTATTTATTTATTTTTAGCACTGTTCCTTTAAAAAAAAAAATCTGATTCTGATCACTTTTATTGCTATCACAAGGAATGTAAACATCCCTTGTGATAGTAATATATGGTGACAGGTACTCTTTTTGGAGGGCCGGGGGGTCTAAAAGACCCCCCATCCCTCCTTTACACTTCACAGTATTCAGATCGCCAAAAACGGCGATTCTGAATACTGTCGTTTTTTTAAATTTGGCGCCGTTAGCCGCCGTGTAAACCGGAAGTGACGTTGTGACGTCGCTTCCGGAATTTGCCGAAGGAGACCTGATCGGAGCCGATTACGGCTTTGATCAGGTCTCCTTCCAGCCGGCGGACACGCCGGATCGTCGCTCCGGTCTCCCGGTGGGACGGGAGGCCGGAGAAGAGCGGCGGAAGGCGGCGGGAGGGGGGGGCGTCCCCTCCCGCCCCCTGGGGTAACGACCGAGTGGCTCCCGAGCCGGATCGGTCATTACCCCTGGATAGCCGACCGCCAGCTCTAAAAAATGATATGGGGATATAGCCTGCAGGTGCAGGCTATGTCCCGGTACAGCCGCTCAAACCCGACCGCCGCCTATTTACGGCGCTGGTCGGGAAGGTGTTAAAAAAAAGCAAGACTTTACAATCACTTTACATCATCATTATGATAGCCAATCACAAGCTATTAGAGCAGTCATGTGCTTGAGAGCTTGCTCTCCCACCTCCCGTT
The DNA here is from genome assembly GCA_018402905.1 of Glandirana rugosa. NCBI lineage: Eukaryota > Metazoa > Chordata > Amphibia > Anura > Ranidae > Glandirana > Glandirana rugosa. The sequence goes on from BLSH010543261.1 coordinate 300,084, forward strand.
TCTTAGTAGAAGACCAGGAGCCATTGGTTGCAGCTTGGTCTCCATGTTCCTAACACAAACGCTGGAGCACATATATGCGACGCCTCAGAAGAAGGCCCATTTCTGCAATATCGAATATATGTGTGAGCTCAGCATAAACAGAGTAAAATAAGCATTGTCACCCAGTGTATATCCCGTGTCAATCATATTGTCCAGTAATGTAGATCCATGAACATGAGTGACAGCCAGCAGACACAAGGAACCGCACCACAATGATCCTTATGCTGATACTCTCTCTTATTGCAAATCATAGATGCTGACTGACATTATTGATTGTATATGGTCATTGACCTTCCTGGGATTTCTGCCAGCTTGGCTACAATGAGAAACAAGCCAGTGGTGGGAGCAGAGCAGTGTATATGTGGTGTGCAGGAGTCATGATTATATAATGTGCAGTGTGCAGGGGCCATGAGTGTGCGATGCAGAGACCAGGGGTCACTAGTGTTTAATGCACAGAGTGCAGGGGTCAGGAGCGTGAAATGCTTAGAATGCAAGGGTTAAGAGTACATAATACACAAAGTATAGGAGTCAGTAGTGTGCAAAGTACAGAATGCAGAGGTCAGGAGTCTGCAAAGCAGAGAGTATAGTGGTCAGAGTACATAAGGCACAGATTGCATTGGTTAAGTAAGAGCACATAACACACAGAATTCAAGGGTCAAGATGACATAAACACAGAGTTAAAAGGTCAGCAGTGTATCACATAGAGTGTAGGGTTTAGGAATGTGTAATGCACAGGGTCAGGAGTATATATCAGGAGTCAGAGGGTTTGATTTACTAAAACTGGAAAGTGCGAAATCTGGTGCAGCCGTGCATGGTAGCCAATCAACTTCTAACTTCATCTTGTTCAACTAAGCTTGGACAAAAAAACCTGGAAGCTAATTGGTTTCTATGCAAAGCTGCACCAGATTTTGCAATCTCCAGTTTTAGTAAATCAACCCCAGAGTGTCTAAAGTGGAGTGTAGCAGCTAGATGTACAGAGTACAGCTGCCAGAATCCATAACCTACAACAGCATATACATAAACAACAACATAAGCGGCACTAAAATATTATAAAAAGTCCATATTGCAGGCACATAAATAATATTCAAACATAGATGGTTTCCTTTGAGGTGTTGTTTAAATAAAGCACCCTGTGATAGGTGAACGTCCTTAAGGTATATCAATGATCTTAGTATCCTATAAAAGATGGGTATGTACTTCCACTGACCACCACACGTGACAATGCAGGTGCCCAGCTCAGCTCCCCGCTGGACGGAGGAGAGTTAGGAGAGGACAGGGCTGATCACGGAGGCCTTGGAAGTCCGAGCACGGGTGGCATCCACACAGTTACTACGTGTGTACTGTGCTTGCAAATTCTGGTAAGAGTCCACCTATACAAGGGGACACTTTTTTAACATTATTTGGATACTTTGGAATAAAAGTGATTGCGGTTTTACAATATGTGCGGCTTCATACTTTTGTTTTCATATGGACACGGTTTTGGAGGATACACACTACAGCTTGTAATCTGAAGTGCAGGATTAGCACTACCTAACGTGTTAGCTAGAACATGATGAGTGCCTAGTATGGAGCTGTGGTAAGGATCCATCTTATGGGGGAAGTCGGGCACCTGCATGCACACGTGTGGTGGTCGGTGGAAGTACCTACCCATCTGTGATTCTAAGATCATTGATATACATTAAGGACGTTCACATGGTGCTTTATTTAAACAACACCTCAAAGGAAACCATCTGTGTTTGAATATCATTTATGTGCCTGCAATATGGACTTTTGATAATATTTTAGCGCCGCTTATGTTGTTGTTTATGTATATGCTATTGTGATATTCTATTTAAAGTGGCAGCTACTTTGGCCATATATTGAAGTTTGATATATACATCTGCAGTGGCGCGGATTTGGGATCTATAGTTGAAGGGGGTTCTAGATCCTGCTGGTTGTCATACCTACAACAGTTTACAAAGTTTGGTGTCAGGAGTATGAAACGTACACTGTACATTACATACTCATGACTGTCACCCTCTCTATATTGTGGCACGCATTGCACACTCCTGATCACTGTGTGTCCAGTGTACAAAGTGAGGTGGTTAAGAGTATTTACCACTCAGCAGAGATTGTATTGTTCAGGTACAGTATATGTTGCCTGCAGTCCTGCCTACTGAGCGCAGAGTTCCCCTCTCCCCCACACACCTTTTTACGCACCCCACAAGCAAAAATTCCTCATTCCCTTCAAATATTTCTCTCAACAGAACAGTCAGAAATGTCAACACAAATTTCCCAAAACAAAATTCTCTCCACTCCGCTTTGCTTTAGCACCTCTAAATAACATGGACATGGAAGGGGGGGGGCATGCCCGGGTGTGAACGCAGCAGCAAGTGTATCTCCACAGCTCCGATCAATCCTGAGGAACTTTCCCTTTTAGGTGTGTTATATGCCATACTCTCTAGGCATTTATATTTCCGCAAGAAAGAGCATCATCTCCCCATTCCAGAGATGCCAAACTCAGCGGTTAAAAGGGTTGGGAAAGCGATGCAAGCCCAACAGGCATTACAGGCCCTGCAGGCACAGTGGCAGACTCGCTCCATGGGAAGTGCAGGAGTTAGCCCCGCCTCTCCCATCTTGGCTTCACCTCACTTTTTTCAGCACGCCAAACAGACGGCAGGGAAGATGGAGCAGCCTGCAGGTGTGGAGACTCCGGAAGCCGGAGAGGAGATGGACATCCCCATGGGCCTTGGGCCCAATGGGCCTTTCAGCGGAGAGAGAGGCATTCACTAGACCCATATTGGAGGCCATAAGGTCAAGCAAAGCGGAGCTGATGGGACATATCGACTACCTGTCCTCAGAGTGTGCCCTGTTTCGGCAGGATATGGATAAGGTCCGCGGACGACTTACCACTGCGGAGGAAAGGCTGTTGGAGGTAGAAGATTCGTCTCACTCTCAATGCAACTGGCTATCTGCATTACAGGATATGGTGAAGGATATGGTGAAGGCCCTGTAGGAGCGCGCTGATGACGTGAAAGACCATCAAAGATGGAATAATGTAAGAGTGGTGGGGCTACCTGAGGGGGCTGAGGGGACAAAAACTTTTTCTACATGGTTTATGGTTGGGGGGGCTGTCTACTGCTAGGTGGCCTTCTATCCAGCGGAGGGCTTCGGCGGGCGGATTCTGCATTTATGTTTCAATGTGGAGGAGATCCCTCAGGATATATCCTAATATATACGTGTCATCTTATGAATCTCCTGTTAAGATTGTAATGTCTGAGAGATTGAGGGAGATTACCTGAAGATCCTACAATGTCTTGAATTCCTAATCCAGGGCACATACCTGGTAAACTATTCATCAGTTCTTTTAGACCCCACTTCCCAGAACCCCAGCTAGGTGGCGCCAGAGTCTTGGAGGCATTGTACAGCTTTTCAGACTAGAAAGAAGTTCAAGCCCGCATCAGCGGTCTATGACAACAGGGACTTAAAGGTTTTACAGGGGACCCTATACGATCCTCCCCATAACAGAGAGACTATTTAAGGTGATGGTTTAGATGAGTGGGGGTCTGTAGGTGGATCTCAAGATGACTCAAACATTTCTCTGGCATGGCTTCCTTGTGCTGTTAAGCATGGGCATATTAGCAAGGGATCTAAGTAACAATACTCTTGGAGTGGGGTTCACCCCTATTAAACAGCAATGTACCTGGAGATGTGGTCAAGGAAATAATCCTTGCTCCTGAAGTTCAGAGCTCAAGGAGAACTGAGCACACTTAGCTTCCTGAACTATGAGAGGATGCGGTTGACTCACAAAGTTTTTTGTTCCAGTTTGGGTACAGACTGAATAATAGACTGTTTTTGATATTGTTTTTTTGTTTTTTGGGAAGGTTTTCCAGTATAACAGTAGGGGGGAATAGAGGTCCAGCCACAGGTCAGCATGGGTATATGAAGGTACTTTGTCTTATAAAAATATAAGACCACCGGTAGTACTTTTATTTTAAGTAGACTGATGCCGCCTATCAATGACAGCAGGAGCTTTACCCATGCCCCTGTTTTTTATTTAAGATAGGTCAAATGTGGGGATAAATTCATAGAAAAATAATCCTGGGCACTAGCTGTGATTTTAATTCCCAAATACGTTATGGTAGTAACCCACTGCAGTGGTCGGTTGGGGTATGTCTCCCTATTAGCCCTTCTGTCCAACAGCATTTATCATGAGCAGCAACACTGTTTAAATAGTCTGTTTGATGGCAGCATTAGTGACAGACGCATCCCTGTGTGTACATGTATGCATATATATCTGCTCCAATGCACCATTCTGTAAGTGGACATGCCTTTCCTGACAGTTTCATTACTGTCGTAATACTTCTTGTCTGAGGAAGTGACTGTATGGTTGGCAAATGTTGATTGTGGTTTTTATATTGGATGTAAACCCACCACCCACCCAGTATAAATTAATGGCACAGTGTTACTGTATATATACATGCAAGCCTCCTGCATGTATCCCTACCTTGAAAATGTCACCCCCTTCAACAGTAGCAGCCCCACAAATCTCTGGAATCAGTGGGTAGGTCTCTTTAGTGAAGCTCGTGGGTGGAGTCGTGATGCCATAAGACTCCCCACCTACCTCTACACTCTGCTGCTCTCCTAGTCCTGAGTTTTGAGAAACATCCTTTCAAAGCTCAGGAAAGTCACCACATGACTTCAACATGCCCAATCATGCTGAGGTGTGGAGCAGCCAATCCGGAGAGAGCTGGAGAAGAAAGGAAGAGGAGGGATGTGAAGCTCAGTATGCTCATGCATGGGATAAGGAAATTAGCTGTCAGTCACAACATAAGGGAGGACACAGTCACATATTTCTGCATGTGTGTTTTTTTCCTACTGAAAAAAGATAAGAGCATTGCTCAGAGCTGGATTAACTCTTTGCGGCAAGACTGGGCACAGATGACATGACTTCTTATACTCTATTCAGCAGAACTGTTATTACATTTTTTTTTCGGGTTTACATCAACCATTTCCCTACCGCCGTATGCAGAATGATGGCTGGAAAGTGGTTCAATTATCCTGATTAGGCGTCATATGACGTACAGCAGGTTAACCCAGGATCGTGTGCTCGCGGGGAAGCGCATCACGGCGATCGGTGGTCCGGTGTGTCAGTCTGACATACCGCCTTACTGATCTCGGTAAAGGGCTTCCTTCGGAAGCTCTTTACCATGTGATCAGCCATGACCAATCACAGCTGATCACAGTGTAAACAGGAAGAGCCGTGTATCGGCTTTTCATCTACTCGCCTCTGCGATTGGTGGTTCTCCTGACAAGGGGTGTCTGTGCTGATTGTTTATCAGTGCAGCCCCCCCCCCAAGGATCGCCACCCAGGACCACCAGGGAGCCTACCCAGGGACCACCAGGGAGAGACTACCCGGGGCCACCAGGGAGCCCACCCTGACCACCAGGGAGCCCACCCTAGACCACCAGGTAAGGGGCACAGTGCCCAACATGGATGGCACTCAGTGCCCATTTCAGATGCCACCCACGACCACCAGGGAATGCCTACCTTACAGTGCAAATTGTCATTAATGCCCATCAGTGCCCACCAGTGCCACCTACCGGTGCCACTTATCAATGCCACTTATCAGTGCCCAGTGCCACCTATCAGTGCCCATCAGTGTCCAGTGCCACCTATGAGTGCCCATCAGAGCCGCTTATCAGTGCCCATCAGTGCTGCATATCAGTGCCACCTATCAGTGCCTGTCAATGCTGCTTATCCGTGCCGCCTATCAGTGCCCATCAGTGATGCATATAAGTGCCTCATCATCAGTGCCCATCAGTGCCACCTCATCATTGCTCCCTCATCAGTGCTAATCAGTACTACCTCATCAGTGCCCATCAGTGTAGCCTCATCAGTACCCATCAGTGATGGAGAAAATATATTTATTTATAAAGTTTTGTGACAGAAACAGAGAAACGTTTTTTTCCCAAAATTTTCGGTCTTTTTTTATTTGTAGTGCAAAAAATAAAACCACAGAGGTGATCAAATACCACCAAAAGAAAGCTCTATTTGTGGGAACAAAATGATAAAAATTTTGTTTGAATACAGCGTCACATGACCATGCAATTGTCATTCAAAATGCGACAGCGCTGAAAGTTGTAAATTGGTCTGAGTGGGAAGGGGGGTAAGTGCCTGGTATTGAAGTGATTAAGTGTTTTTGGGCACACTCTGTTTTGACATTTTGTTGAACTTTTAAAGACAATGTAGTGTTGCTTTGCAAAAAAAAAACCCTCACAAGCTAGCTATACTAACAAACTGTTGTGCCACTGACCAATGAAGTTAACGTCTTTAGCATTATTATTTTTTTTTGTTAAGTATTCTTTCCTATAGCTTTTAGCCTTTGTTACAAAGTTGAAATAAATCAGTTTGGGGTGCTGCTGCTATATTTTAGCAATAATGTAAAAGTAAAAAAAATGATGTGCAAAATATGTGATGCCGGAATATGGTGTTGCTGACCCTGAGAATTGTACTGTTTTATAACACCACATACTGCCTGCAGTATAACATTCTGCCTGGTGACCCTTTAAGAGGGTCTTAACGCTGGGTAGTAGAAGTGGACTTCCCAGTTATGTGGGTGTTGTCATTGGCTGTCATAATGGTCACATGATCCAGGGCTCCCAATCATAAACAATAACCTGGAGATGTCCATGACAGCATGGTCACTGTGCTGGGAGCATGCAGTAAGCGCACTCTTAGTACAGAATGGATAAATGCGTAAGGCACCTGGGCATTAAGGCCTATATTATATGCATACGGTCAACAAGAACAGGTCAAAGGCATCTTCCTAGCATGTAATTTAAAGGATTTTAGCATGTCACCTTAGAAATTGCATTAAAGGAGGATTTATTCTCCACTGTACTGTATGTAAAAAAATGTAGATGTAAATTATATGGTGCTACGAGTATATTCAAAGAGCTACACCAGCCTTATATCAAAAGATTATCAGCCTGATATTTGTAATTAAATGTAAAAACAAACAATGTACATGCCAAGCATGCCAGTGGCCAGCTCCCCATGCATTTTACATTTTCTCATCCCTATTGTTTACTTTGCGTATATACTGAAATTTTAGCAACAAACTAGTCATAATGTATTTGGGAACAGTAATTGTATTTATAGAATTATAACTATACTAAAAAATCTGTATTAACATGAAGGCCAGATTAGAGTTTGCTAAACAACATCTAAAAAAGCCTTCACAGTTCTGGAACAACATCCTATGGACAGATGAGACCAAGATAAACTTATACCAGAGTGATGGGAAGAGAAGGGTATGGAGAAGGAAAGGAACTGCTCATGATCCAAAGCATACCACCTCATCTGTGAAGCATGGTGGTGGTAGTGTCATGGCGTGGGCATGTATGGCTGCCAATGGAACTTGTTCTCTTGTATTTATTGATGATGTGACTGCTGACAAAAGCAGCAGAATGAATTCTGAGGTGTTTCGGGCAATATTATCTGCTCATGTTCAGCCAAATGCTTCAGAACTCATTGGACGGCGCTTCACAGTGCAGATGGGCAATGACCTGAAGCATACTGCGAAAGCAACCAAAGAGTTTTTTAAGGGAAAGAAGTGGAATGTTATGCAATGGCCAAGTCAATCACCTGACCTGAATCCGATTGACCATGCATTTCACTTTCTGAAGACAAAACTGAAGGGAAAATGACCCAAGAACAAGCAGGAACTGAAGACAGTTGCAGTAGAGGCCTGGCAGAGCATCACCAGAGATGAAACCCAGCGTCTGGTGATGTCTATGCTTTCCAGACTTCAGGCTGTAATTGACTGCAAAGGATTTGCAACCAAGTATTAAAAAGTGAAAGTTTGATTTATGATTGTTAATCTAGCCCATCTGTCCCATTACTTTTGGTCCCTTAAAAAGTGGGAGGCACATATACAAACTGTTGTAATTCCTACACCGTTCCCCTGATTTGGATGTAAATACCCTCAAATTAAAGCTGAAAGTCTGCAGTTAAAGCACATCTTGTTTGTTTAATTTCAAATCCATTGTGGTGGTGTATAGAGACAAAAAGATTAGAATTGTGTTGATGTCCCAATATTTATGGACCTGACTGTAGATGGCATTGCAGATGGTATAGATAGCTAATCTAGCACTTTAAAAAGGAAAGTTAAGGACATTTTAGGCATTTGTCCAAAGCAGCCATTCAGCATTCTTATATCATACTGTATTAAATGAAAGAAAGATGAAGTATGATTTATAGCTGTTTACAGCAGTTCAACTTTTCTTCAGATTTCTTTGCTCAGTATTGTATATACTGTATATTAAAGTGTATATAAAGTATATATATAAAAGTATATATAAGTATATCCTTAAAGTGGACCTAAAGTTAAAATATTTTTTAACTTTTGTGGAAGGAGATTTTTCCACAGACCTTGGGGGTTATGTGCTTCAATCATCCTGACACCACAGTATCAACACCATGTTGGTGATATGGTGTTAAGATGATTGAAGCTCATTACATTATTTCTATTATTACATTGTAATATATAATGAAATAATTCAACTCACCATAATTCAGAATCAGTGGGAGCCCTGAACTTGTTTTCCAGCAACTAGATGCTCACTTGCCACTATAAAGCCTGGCACCAGATGCAGTTTGTCACTTGGCACTGTGACCTGCCACCAGATGCAGAGTGGCACTTGCCACTGTATCCAGCAGCCACCAGATGCAGCTTGTCACTTGCCAGTGTAGCCTGTCACCAGATGCAGCTTGTCACTTGCCAGTGTAGCCTGTCACCAGATGAAGCGTGTCACTTGTCACTGTAGCCTGCCACCAGATGCAGCTTGTCACTTGCCACTATAGCCTGCCACCAGATGCAGCTTGTCACTTGCCACAATAGCCTGCCACCAGATACAGCTTGTCACTTGCCAGTCTAGCCTGCCACCGGATGCAGCTTGTCACTTGCCACTGTAGCTTGCCACCAGATGCAGCTTGTCACTGTAGCCTGCCACCAGATGCAGCTTGTCACTTGCCACTGTAGTCTTCCACCGGATGCAGCTTGTCACTTGCCACTGTAGCCTTTCACCAGATGCAGCTTGTCACTTGCCACTATAGCCTGCCACCAGATACAGCTTGTCACTTGCCAGTCTAGCCTGTCACCAGATACTGTTCGACGTAGACC
>BLSH010543261.1:309299-320477 GCA_018402905.1 Glandirana rugosa
GATGCAGCTTGTCACTTGCCAGTGTAGCCTTTCACCAGATGCAGCTTGTCACTTGCCACTATAGCCTGCCACCAGATACAGCTTGTCACTTGCCAGTGTAGCCTGTCACCAGATGAAGCGTGTCACTTGTCACTGTAGCCTGCCACCAGATGCAGCTTGTCACTTGCCACTATAGCCTGCCACCAGATGCAGCTTGTCACTTGCCACTATAGCCTGCCACCAGATACAGCTTGTCACTTGCCAGTCTAGCCTGCCACCGGATGCAGCTTGTCACTTGCCACTGTAGCTTGCCACCAGATGCAGCTTGTCACTGTAGCCTGCCACTAGATGCAGCTTGTCACTGTAGCCTTCCACAAGATGCAGCTTTTCACTGAAACCTGTCGCCAGATGCAACTTTGTCAGGGTTTTCTCTGTGCAGTAATGTAAAACCCCTCTGTCTATACGCAGCCTTTCCCCAGCACTATCACCTCAGCTCAGGCATTTGATTCTCAAGCAACCTTGGAATGGGACATGCACAGTTGACAGCAGGGTTCCACTCCTATGAGAATCAAATGCACCGCTGAGGAGGTGGACCACACAGAGGTGATGCAAGCGCCACTGTAAACATCAAACCAGGTCTCTGCTCGCTCACCGCCCACCTCCAGCAGTGCGGCCTGTGTGGCCTAGTTTGAAATAGGCCACGAGGTCCCGAAAAAGAGGAGGTAAGCCACCGATCTGTGCAATATCCTTGCACAAAGCAGGTATGTAGAAGTTTTTTTAAATGATTTTAATTTAAAAAAGGAAGGTTTAGTATCACTTTATGGGCAACATAAAATAGCCGATAGTTTGTGCTAGGCGTAACTTAATAGATACCTTATGCACATTTGGTCTTTAATACTTTACCTACTAACAATGTTCACTTACTTTATGAGGTTTAGATATTCTGTTGTGGCATTATCAGGAAGGAAGATATAAATAAATAAAACAAATGAATCAGGATGTGATTCCCTTTTATTGCTGACAGCATATCATAATGATAATAATAATAGCATGTTTAAAGGAAAACATGATAAAACCTTTATACAATGATATAAAGATGACCTTTGTGGCACAAAGTTATGGATATGAACTCTACAGATATATACAGAGATAGCTGACCTTTGCATTCCAGGCACTTAAATATTTTACACCCAAAGGAACTTTTAGAGATCATAATCATATGACAATATGTGAGAATAAGTGTGCTGGCTGCACATGGGAAATGTGTTGATATGCTTATATTATGTAAAATGATTGTCTGATTTGAAAATTGATCTGTGTATCTAAAATGTGTTATTTTTCAATCTAAAGGGTGGGCCATTTATATGGATACACCTTAATAAAATGGGAATGGTTGGTGATATTAACTTCCTGTTTGTGGCACATTAGTATATGTGAGGGGGGAAACTTTTCAAGATGGGTGGTGACCATGGCGGCCATTTTGAATCCAACTTTTGTTTTTTCAATAGGAAGAGGGTCATGTGACACATCAAACTTATTGGGAATTTCACAAGAAAAACAATGGTGTGCTTGGTTTTAATGTAACTTTATTCTTTCATGAGTTATTTACAAGTTTCTGACCACTTATAAAATGTGTTCAATGTCCTGCCCATTGTGTTGGATTGTCAATGCAACCCTCTTCTCCCACTCTTCACACACTGATAGCAACACCGCAGGAGAAATTCTAGCACAGGCTTCCAGTATCCGTAGTTTCAGGTGCTGCACATCTCGTATCTTCACAGCATAGACAATTGCCTTCAGATGACCCCAAAGATAAAAGTCTAAGGGGGTCCGATCGGGAGACCTTGGTTGCCATTCAACTGGCCCACAATGACCAATCCACTTTCCAGGAAACTGTTCATCTAGGAATGCTCAGACCTGACACCCATAATGTGGTGGTGCACCATCTTGCTGGAAAACTCAGGGAACGTGCCAGCTTCAGTGCATAAAGAGGAAAACACATCATCATGTAGCAATTTCGCATATCCAGTGGCCTTGAGGTTTCCATTGATGAAGAATGGCCCCACTATCTTTGTACCCCATATACCACACCATACCATCAATTTTTTGGTTTCAACAGTCTTGGAGGGATCTATCCAATGTGGGTTAGTGTCAGACCAATAGCGGTGGTTTTGTTTGTTAACTTCACCATTCACATAAATGTTTGCCTCATCACTGAACAAAATCTTCTGCATAAACTGAGGGTCCTGTTCCAATTTTTGTTTTGCCCATTCTGCAAATTCAGTGCGCCGATCTGGGTCATCCTCGTTGAGATGCTGCAGTAGCTGGAGTTTGCAAGGGTGCCATTTGTTGATAACTAATATCCGCCGAAGGGATGTTCGACTAATGCCACTCTCCAGTGACATGCGGCGAGTGCTACACTGTGGGCTCTTGCTGAATGAAGCTAGGACAGCCACTGATGTTTCTTCATTAGTGACAGATTTCATGCGTCCACATTTTGGCAAATCCAACACTGAACCAGTTTCACGAAACCTAACAAGCAGTTTGCTAACTGTAGCGTGGGTGATGGGTGGTTGTAGGCTGTCTTGCATTGAAATCTGCTGCAATGACCCGGTTACTGCGTTCACCAGACATCAACACAATTTCTATCCGCTCCGCACGTGTTAACCTCAGCGACATGTCAATGGCTGTAAACAAAGAGAAACTTGTAAATAACTCATGAAAGAATGAAGTTACATTAAATCCAAGCACACCATTGTTTTTCTTGTGAAATTCCCAATAAGTTTGATGTGTCACATTACCCTCTTCCTATTGAAAAAACAAAAGTTGGATTCAAATGTCCGACTTCAAAATGGCTGCCATGGTCACCACCCATCTTGAAAAGTTTCCCCCCTCACATATACTAATGTGCCACAAACAGGAAGTTAATATCACCAACCATTCCCATTTTATTAAGGTGTATCCATATAAATGGCCCACCCTGTATAATGATGTTTTATGCAGTTTTCATCAGAAAAGTCTCCAGATGAAGCCATCATTTGGTGAAACATGTAGAGAAATTGAAATTACTGCATGTTTTCAGTCCCTGTATGGATTTTATATACTGGTGAATTAGCTGTTTTTAATGTTTTGAATAAAATTTTGATGATTTTAATATCTACAGTTTGAAAATTTATTGTGAGCACCATCAAAATCCCATTCTTCTTCTAAAAAAAAGAGATTTCATCTCCAAATACAGAAAGGTTTCTTCACAGTAAAGGCTGTGAAAATGTGGAATAGACTCCCTCCAGAGATAGTTCTGGCCAGTTCAGTAGATTGCTTTAAAAAAAATCCTGGATTTTTTCCCAAATGTACACAGTATAACTGGGTGCTAACATTTATAGGTAAAGTTGAGGTATACGATTGCCTCTCAAGGAATCAGGAAGAATTTTTTTCCCCTGCTGTAAGCAAATTGGATCATGCTTTGCTTGGGGGGGGGGGGTGCCTTCCTTTGGATCAACTGTTGGGGTATAGGATTGTGTATATTGGACTGTATAATTTTTTTTTTGTTTTTTAATTGTTTGAACTAGATGATCTTTTTTCAACCTGACTAACTATGTAATGTGGGCCCAAAGCCCTCTCATTGACATCCAGAGATGGCGATAAGCTTTTTTGGTGGTTAAAGGGGTCCCTTTGATACAGTTCTGGTGCGGCTGCAATCCATTCGGTAAGAAAGAGGAAGCTGGTGAACTCTCTGGTCTCTCTGCAGCACACCCATCAGGTCAGCAAGGCTGGTCCTGTGGGCGACGTCACTCCCCACCTTGAACTCTCTAGGGCTGGTTCTGTGTCCTGCTCCCACAGACAGGTCTCAATCCACAGACTCCTGCAGCACCAAGAGAGCAGGCTTTTCCCAGGCAAAAGAATATATTGGCTCCCCTCGGCTCCTCCTGCGTCCCACCTCTTGATGGGAACTGTAGTTCAGAAAAAATTGGTTGTTTTGTTACATGTCCGATACCTTGAACTATACTTCCCAAGATTCCAGACGTTTTCCCTAGAAGTCCATGGGCTTGCATTGACTTAGCATTCCCCCTGCTGGCCAGAGGAGAATTTTAAAGCTCAGCCTTTAACTCAGACAAGGGAAAATAGATACAGATCAATGTCTTTGTTTCCATATTGTCATAGCTTAGTACCCGGCTACAATAATTTCAGAGAATATTCACATATAAAACTAAGTAATATTTTTGCTCAGTTTCATTTTATTTTCACAGCGTATCTTCCAAATTCAGATGATTCCTAATGTGAAGAAAAATGAAACATGAAGATTGTAGTCAATATTTGTGGCATCAGGTGAGACAAACTGCTCAGAATAATGAAGTTCTTGAAGAGCAACAAAGAGCAACAAAAAGTAATTTTCTGTCACTAAAGTGCACTGTAATATATAGTGTGTTTTTTTCATGTTTTATATCTGTGTTTTAGGTATAATCTTTAACAGAATGAAAAAAAAAACGAGGGTGCCACAAAACTCTTCATTAGGACTGACAAACACACTTATATAAAATATAAATCAAAAGATCTAAAAAATCCAAAACAATGACCATTTATAAAAATATAGTATACTATAGGATCACGTGTGTAACCCTCTAATAAAAGTATACAGTATATATAATGGTAATTAGCTCAAATGTAGTACCTCAATGATACAGTCCACTCACCAAAAGTTACATTTTAGGGTGTGTTCCTGCCTACTTTTAATAAAAAGATTTCAAAATAATAAAAGGCTACCCACAAAGGGGTTATTCAGCACCTCTTTGCCAAAAAAAGTCTTGTTGCTCTTGCCTTCAGGCCTAGGGCCCTTGTCTGTTTCTCCTCTACACAGTTCTTTCAAACTCCTTGGTGGGGCCCTCCTGTCTCCTGGGGGAAGACCTCCTTAGTCTTTCAGGGTAAAGCCTGAGCCTGCTCCCTGACCATCCACCTAAAACATACCATACAGCTGCAGAGGACCGTACACATGCAGCAGCTGTGACGCTTATCTTCATTGTCATTGCGAATTTAAAGTGGTTCAAAAAGTAGAATTTTTTTTTATCTTACTGCATTCTATACATTAAGATAATAAACCTTCTGTGTGCAGCAGACTCCCTAATTCTTGCCCATCTCGATTCAGCGATGTTGCACAAGAGGATGTCTGGGACTCCCCCTCTTCATCTGCTGCTCTTTTGTCCTCTGAAAAGTTATCCACTATTGATTGCTTTTTATAGTGGTAAAAAACTGTTAAGCGTGTGAAAAAGGCCTTAGTGTTGCATTGTGAATCCTTCAAAAAGTACACTGTATCAGAAGAAAGATAGAAGCAACCAGTGAAAACAGAATGGCATAGTGCTAAATGGGTATAGGCAGAAACTGTTAAATTGTGCTGTGTTCTAGATGTTGGCGGTTTGGTTGCCTACCGACAGCACCCAATGTGTGTGGTGGTTGGGTTTAAATGTGCTACTGGTGAGGAAAACAAATACACAGAAAAGCGCCCTGGGACTTTATGTGAGGTGAGCACCATTTGCCAGTAAAAGCAAAGTAACAGGAGTATACACAGTTTGACCATTTATTGAAAAATTATCTTACATACATGGATAGCATGACACTTGCTGAGCCAATAAAATACATCATAGTACAATTTTGCAATGATACATATAAAAACATACAGTATGCACAGGCATCTAATAAACCCCAATGCGTTTCACGAGACATAGCTCGCTTCCTCAGGAGTGGATGCGTTTGTGAAGTATCTATAATAAACAAGAAAATGTATAACACAATGAAGTTGTTATGGTTAAAAGTCAGAGGGGTCTAGGTGTAAAAGGCCCCATACTCACCATCAGGCAAAGCAATGTGCCAATTTGCTGAGAACCCAACAGGCGGTAGCAATGGATGTGTGGCACAGGAGCTGAGGGGAGGAGGCCAACCAGAACCAACACCAGGGGACAACCAGAGGGCAGACATGGCATGGGTGGGATTATGTGAGCCTAGAAGTTCCACCTTGTCCAAATAGGTGTCAGCTGTAACATAAATATACAGTATGTAGTATTAATGATTATTATAGTAGCAGAGTAAACATTGAAGAGTGTATGTATATATATATATATATATATATATATATATATATTTACATATATGTGCCACACATCCATTGCTACCGCCTGTTGGGATCTCAGCAAATTGGCACATTGCTTTGGCTGATGGTGAGTATGGGGCCTTTTACCCCTAGACCCCTTTGACCATTTACCATAACAACCTCAATGTGTTATACATTTTTTCTTATTTATTATAGATACATCACACATGCATCCACTCCGTGAGGAAGCAAGCTATGTCCTGCGAAACTCTTCGGGTTTATAAGATGCATGTGCATACTATATGTTTTTATATGTATCATTGCAAAATTGTACTATGATGTATTTTATTGGCTCAGCAATTGTCATGCTATCCATGTATGTAAGATCATTTTTCAATAAATGTTCAAACTGTGTATACTTCTGTTACTTTGTTTTTAGTGGCAAATGATGCTCACCTCATATAAAGTCCCAGGGCGCTTTTCTGTGTATTTGTTGTGTATATAGGAATGGAGGTGTGTCACTGGTAACACCAGACCTTCCTCTTTTCTGTATTGGTAAGGAAACATCAATTAATAACAGAAAGTGGAAGCACTCAACATTTTCTGACATTTGCCAAAAACATTTTTTTTTAACTGTGAATGGTGTGTAGCGCCCCCAAAGTGTAGGCATTTTTTGGTGAGGTCTTTTTGCTAGAAGAGGCAACATTTAGTCAGGCCTGACTGTAGGTGCAGGCCTGAATGTTTTGATATGAGCTGGTGAGTGGCTCAGGGAGTGGCTGGAGATGGAAGGAAGGGACACTCCTTGGAGTTTCCTCCCCTTTGACCAGAGAAGGCCTTGGAAAGGGGGATAGATGAGGAGGTGTGACTTCCTGATCTATGACAAGGAGCCCTGACCAATCTACAGTCTGGATTGGCAGGGGGCAGGCCTCCTTAAATACAGCAGCCTGCCAGCAGGAGGGAGGAGAAGTTGGGTGGAAGTGTGGAAGATGTAGCAGAGGTGCTGTGGAGGCCTCTACCTGGGGGGGGGGGGTGACCGTAAGGCCTGTAGACTTGGGTGCAGCCAGGAGTGGAGTTGATTCCTGGAGCAGCACAAGGGAGTAGGAGAACAGTAGAGGTGCTACTGAGAACACTTTAAAGTATCCACTGGAGTCGGTGAGTGGCAGACCCTGGGAGCTGGAGGAAAGGCTGGAGCAGGCTGGGAGAGGAATAGTGGACAGTCTGTGGAGTTCTCGGGAGCCAGTCAGAGGAAGGAGTGCCACTGGGAGGAAAGCAGGTTGGTGTGACCTGGAAGAGGGATGGGCTGGAAGTTGTAGTTCATCAAAGGCCCAGCTAGCACCAACGTACTAAGCTACTCTTTGACCCTGGCCTGTAATGGGTGGTCCGAAGGTCCTGCTAACAGAGTGCAGGCCTCACCATGTGCTAGCTGCGGTTAAGAGAAAGGAATGGAGTGAGCCTGATAAATTTCCCTTCAGGTCAGAAAAAAGTGAAGTGCTGGAGTGAAGTGAAGGATCAATAGTCTGCAAGAGAAGTGATGGAGAGAAGTAAAGGAGCAATAGTCTGCAAGAGAAGTGCTGGAGGAAGTAGAGTGTATATACGGTCATGTATATAGATGGTCCTGTAACCCATTCTTTGGGCATCCCACAGTCACCCCTTTTCCCCATCCAAGTTAATTCCCTAAATAAAACAAACAAAAACAAGAGCCAGCCTGTTCAGTGACTTCGGATGTGTGAGATATGGTGGGATTGAGGGCAGCTATAAGGTGAACCACAACTACCAGCCACTCCCAGGGGAGCACATGGCTACAGGTGCTTACTATAATATAATCTCTATTTATAATATGGCAAATGCCAGACTGAAGTGGCAAATTATTTCATTAAACAATAAAAATGCAATGAATCCCTGCCAG
Source organism: Glandirana rugosa (assembly GCA_018402905.1). NCBI lineage: Eukaryota > Metazoa > Chordata > Amphibia > Anura > Ranidae > Glandirana > Glandirana rugosa. Next base: position 317,264 of record BLSH010543261.1, read on the forward strand.
AGTTCAAAAAAAATTTTTTTCTTTTTCTTTTTTTTTGAAACATTAAAATGGTCTGCCCTCAGTCAGCAGGAAATTACAGTTTCCTTCAGTTTGAAATAGAATACATATTTGCTCCCCCATTAACAATCCCAGCAAGGGGTGGAGGAAACTGGAATCAGGTGCGAAACCCTAGGATGTCACTGGTGATTTATAAATGAAACAGTTCTTATCAAAAGTTTGTAGCTATTTTTAATATACTTCAATTTATCCGTTTATTCTGGTAGTTTGACGTCCTACTTATTCCCAATGTAGGAATAGTAATTATTTCTCAATGCAGGCTGTTCAATGTAGAATGGCTATAACTACCCAATTCCATGGCCCTGTCATGCAGTAGGAATGCCAAAGATCCAGAGACCACCTGGGTACAATGCACATTCCTAACACAATAAGTTCAAAGCATATTCCTAACATTCTGTTGGTAAAGGTGCAACAAGTGCTGGAAAACCCAGGAGCTGATTATATTTGGATCCCTTACCATATTTATAAACATAATGCCTATTTATGTAAGGCAAATAAACTGTTCACTTTGTGAGTGTAGTTACACTTTGCAAGAGAATTATCCCCAGAGCTTAGTGAATGAGATGAAACACTGCTGATTTAATCATGTGCAAGCAAAAATGCTGTTTTCTTTTTTCATTTCTTTGCACGTAATTGAGTAGTCTTTGCAAAGGGAAGCTCCACCACATTTTCTACACTTTGGGGAAACTTCCATTGCAAAATGAACACTGAATTTGCCTTTAGTAAATCAACCCCAATTTGATATGCTTTTAAATTAAATTTTATGAAATCCGCAATACTTCTGATTTTTGTTAAATGCGTTGAATTCCATGACTGCTTTGTACAGACAGGAGATTTTCATCTGACCAACCTGTTACTGACGTCTGAATTTTGGGGAGAACAGGGGTAGCATTGTGCACACTGCCTTATGCCCTTTATAGCAATCTTTGCACAAAAACAGAGATTTTTAGTTCACTTACATTGCAATTCATGTCTAAGCTGGCCAACTGCATCACAGTAATCCCTCTCTAGCCAGTCCCTACTTTGCTCTGCAAGATGCAAATGCTCCAGTGGATATAGTGTCAATATAGGGCAAATAGACACAAGCTGTAGGAGAGCTACAGGTGCAGGTCTGGTCACTGACCTGGACTATGCAATAGAAATAGTCAACTGTGCTGAAATCCCAACAGCTTAAACATGCAGTATATGTTACATACAGCCTCGACTACTGCAACTCCATCCTCACTGGCTTACCTCTAAATAGCCTATCCCCGCTTCAGTCCATCATCAACGCTGCCGCCAGGCTCATCCACCTTAAAAACCACTCGGCATCTGCTACACCCCTATGTCAATCTCTACATTGGCTGCCACTCAACCAACATATTAAATTCAAGATACTAACAATAACTTATAAAGCAATTCACAACCTGGCCCCCAGCTGCATCACTAACCTGGTCTCAAAATACCAACCAAATTGATCTCTTTGCTCCTCCCAAGACCTCCTACTCTCTAGCTCCCTTGTCACCTCATCCTCCAGAACTTCTCCAGAGCCTCTCCCATCCTCTGGAATGCTCTACCCCAATCTGTCCGACTTTCTCCTAGTTTGTCCACCTTCAGACGATCCCTGAAAACCTATCTCTTCAGAGAAGCTTATCTGGCTCCCACCTAACAACTGTACATTTATCTTCTCTATTAGCACATCCCCCACAGTTATTGCCTCTTGTATCTCTTGACCTTCCCTCTTAGATTGTAAGCTCTAGCGAGCAGGGCCCTCTGATTCCTACTGTATTTAAGTGTATTGTATTTGTACTGTCTACCCTCAAGTTAAAAAGCGCTGTGTAAAATATTGGCGCTATATAAATCTTGTATTATAATAATAATAATAATATACTGTATATTCCAGTATTGTGTACATTAACACTTCCCATTCTCTCCGCACAGTTTGAGGTTCATCAGACACAATTATCATCATACAGGGACCAAGGATTTCAGCTCTACCAGAAATGTTGGTTTTGCTGGAGATTAGCTGATTTCTCAGAATCAGAGCAGCATTTAGTAGCATAGGAAGCAGGAAGGATGAATAGTGAATGGCGAAAATTTGTGTTGTGAATAGGTGCTTTAAAGTATCACTGATGGTGATGATGCTTTGAGGCTTACCTTAACCCTACAGTTTATCACAAAAAGGGGATTTATGGGAACTTCTGATTTTTGTAAATTAATAAGTAGGCCTTAGGAGGAGATAATATCAGACATATTGGGTGTTGGCTGAAGAAGATAAGCTCCAGCCAAGTATCTTCTGAAAGGCTAAATTTGCAGTATTGCTGTAGAGCCTCTCATTCTTGAAAAAATGGGATCTGGAGAACTGTGGTTTGACAATATTTTCCATATTGCTGGTCAATAGATCTATTTTTGCATATGCCATAAAATATGTAGGAAAAGATTCTCAGGTTCCAGCAGAGGAGGGCTGGCAGCCTTAGGCCTGCAGGGCAAGTCCAGTCATGTGGCCCTTTGAACCACCGAATCAGCTCACCATCCATCTGCACCACATTGCCCAAGAGAGAGAGGGAGACTGCTTCACATTGCTCCAGAGAGAGAGAGAGGCCACTCCACACTGCACAGAGAGTGGGAGAGACTGCTTGACACTGCCTGCAGAAAGAGAGAGAGAGAGGGAGGGAGACTGCTTTACATTGCCCCAGACAGAGAGAGAGAGGCCACTCCACACTGCACAGAGAGCGGGAGAAACCGCTTCACACTACCTGCAGAGAGAGAGAGACCGCTTCACATTGCCTGCAGAGAGAGAGACCGTTTCACATTGCCTGCAGAGAGAGAGAGAGAGACCACTTCACATTGCCTGCAGAGAGAGAAGAGAGAGAGACGTCCGTTACACTTCACCAGAGAGAGAGAGAGAGACGTCCGTTACACTTTGCCAGAGAGAGAGACGTCCGTTACACTTCGCCAGAGAGAGAGAGACGTCCATCACACTTCGCCAAAGAGGGCGAGAGACACGTCACACCTCACCGGAGAGAGAGAGACAGACCCCGTTACATTTCGTCAGAGGGAGGGAGAGAGAGAGAGAAAGACGTCCGTCACAGTTCGTCAGAGAGGGTGAGAGACACGTCACACCTCACCGGAGAGAGAGAGAGACCTCGTTACACTTCGTCAGAGGGAGAGAGAGAAC
>BLSH010543261.1:411189-422387 GCA_018402905.1 Glandirana rugosa
CCTTCCGGGGCTGAAGTGGTTAAGCATATTAGGTGATGTGCATCTCAGTAATGAGAAGGGGTGTGGTTTAATGACATCAACACCCTATATCAGGTGTGCATAATTATTAGGCAACTTCCTTTCCTTTGGCAAAATGGGTCAAAAGAAGGACTTGACAGGCTCCGAAAAGTCAAAAATAGTGAGATATCTTGCAGAGGGATGCAGCACTCTTAAAATTGCCAAGCTTCTGAAGCGTGATCATCGAACAATCAAGCGTTTCATTCAAAATAGCCAACAGGGTCGCAAGAAGCGTGTGGAAAAACCAAGGCGCAAAATAACTGCCCGTGAACTGAGAAAAGTCAAGCGTACAGCTGCCAAGATGCCACTTGCCACCAGTTTTGCCATATTTCAGAGCTGCAACATCACTGGAGTGCCCAAAAGCACAAGGTGTGCAATACTCAGAGACATGGCCAAGGTAAGAAAGGCTGAAAAACGACCACCACTGAACAAGACACACATGCTGAAACGTCAAGACTGGGCAAAGAAATATCTCAAGACTGATTTTTCTAAGGTTTTATGGACTGATGAAATAATTGAAATGGGTATATATTTGTTTTTTGTTAAGTTGCCTAATAATTATGCACAGTAATAGTCACCTGCACACACAGATATCCTCCTAAAATAGCTACAACTAAAAACAAACTAAAAACTACTTCCAAAAATATTCAGCTTTGATATTAATGAGTTTTTGGAATCATTGAGAACATGGTTGTTGTTCAATAATAAAATTATTCCTCAAAAATACAACTTGCCTAATAATTCTGCACTCCCTGTATATCAACAGAAAAAAGGTCAGAGCACAATGGCCCCATAAAGGATGACGATGGGAAGTTGGTTACAAATGACAATGAGAAGGCAACTGTACTAAATGCTTTCTTCCTCTCAGTTTTTACACAGGAAAAGGAGGGGTATAAAAACCACGACTATTGTTAGTAACACGTCACAGGAAGTAACCTTGTGGCTAACAGAAGCTGGGCCAACAGAAGCTGGGGTCCAGAGAAGACTAGAAAAGCTTAACACAAATAAATCGGATGCCTTACTCAGGTTATAGTCAGACCACTATTCCTAATTTTTATGGACAGCATACTGACAGGAATGGTGCCGGCTGATTGGCGAAGGGCCAATGTTGTACCAATATTAACCACTTTACAACCGGGCCATAGCTGATTGATGGCTATAGCACGGTCTGTTAATTCTGGGAGGACGTACAGTGACTTCCTCCCAGGACCCGGCGCATCACAGATCACAGTAAACGGGCACTCACAGCGGCCCTTTACCATGTGATCACTCCATCAAATGACGGAGCGATCAGATGTTAACAAGCCGGCGCATGTCCGGCTTCTCTCTCCTCTCGACCTACCGATTGGTACATTATGAGAGGAAAGGGGAGAGATCAGATGCAGCAGAGCTGGGGGCAGGATCTGTGGTGCCTGCAGTGCTGCTCTGTGCCAGTCTGCACTCACCCCATCCATCCATGCTCAGCCATCCATCCCCAGTCATCCATGTTCAGCCATATATCCATGCTCAGCCATCTCCATCCGTGCTCAGTCATCCTCATCTGTGCTCAGCCATCCCCATCTGTGCTCAGTCATCCCCATCAGTGCTCAGTCATCCCCATCTGTGCTCAGCCATCCAAATCTGTGCTCAGTCATCCCCATCCATGCTCGGTCATCCCCATCCATGCTCAGCCATCCCCATCAGTGCGCAGCCATCCCCATCCATGCGCAGTCACCCTCATCTGTGCTCAGCCATCTCATACGTGCTCAGTCATCCCCATACGTGCTCAGTCATCCCCATACGTGCTCAGCAATCCCCATTCATGCTCAGTCATCCCCATCCATTCTCAGTCATCCCCATCCATGCTCAGCCATCCCATCCGTGCTCAGTCATCCCCATCCATTCTCAGTCATCCCCATTCGTGCTCAGTCATCCCCATCCGTGCTCAGTCATCCCATCTGTGCTCAGCCATTCCATCCATGCTCAGTCACCCCCATCCGTGCTCAGTTATCCCCATTCATGCTCAGCCATCCCATCCATGCTCAGCCACCCCATCCGTGCTCAGCCATCCCATCCGTGCTCAGCCATCTCCATCCATGGCTCATTTATGCCTCATCCATGCCACATCAGTTCTCATCCGTGCCACATCCATACCACTACAATGCCCATCAGTGCTATTACAGTGCCCATCCGTGCCACTACAGTGCCCATCTGTGCCACTACAGTGCCCATCTGTGCCCCTACAGTGCCCACCCGTGCCACTACAGTGCCACTACAGTGCCTCACAATAGTGTAATAGGTAGTCAAATTAGATTTGACATGTATGACCCTAGAACACCTGATGGTGCTCCCTGCACGTTGGGCCTCTGTATGTGGCCAGGCTGTGGAAAGGTCTCACACATGTGGTATTGCCATACTCGGGACACGTAGCAGAATATATTTTGGGGTGTAATATTCAATCTTTTAACATTCTAAGAGGAAGTGAGCTGCCATCTAGATAAAGGAAGGCCGGTGGATATGGTGTTTCTGTAAAAGCAGTTGATACAGTCCCCCATAGAAGCTTAAGCTACAAATTGTGGTCTATAAGCATGGACCATAGGGTTTGTACATGGATAGAAAACTGGTTACAGGCCATGTCCAAAGTGGGGTGATAAATAGCGAATACTCAGATTGGCCCTTAATTGGTAAGCAGTGTACCCCAAGGCTTTCTCCTGGGACCCATTCTGTTTAATTTTTTCATAAACAATATAGAAGTTGGTATTAATAGCTCAATCTCAGTGTTTTCTGACGACACAAAAATAAGCAATTACTTCACAGCAGGGTATAGAAACTTTACAAGAGGACCTCTATGAATCAATGGGGTAGGCAACTTCATGGCAAATTAGGTTTAATGTTGAAAAATGTAAAATAAAGCACCTGGGGGCTAAAAATATGAATGCTAGTTACCCACTTGGGGGAGAACCTCTGGGGGAATCCAGGATGGAAAAAGATCTTTGGGTCCTATTAGATGACAGACTCATGCAATGCCAAGCTGCAGCTAGCAAAGCCGGCAGAATATTAGCATGCATAAAAAAGGTAATTCACTCCAGAGATGAATTTATAAAATGCTAGTTCGGCCACATCTGGTGTATTCCGTTCAGTTCTGGTCACCAACCTTTAGAAGGGATGTGTAGGACCTGGAGAGAGTGCAGAGAAGGGTAACAAAGTTAATAAGGGAGCTGGAGGACCTCTGTTACAAGAATTGACTACAAGTACTAAACTTATTCTCTCTGGAGAAGAGACACTTGAGAGGAGACAATATACAAATACCTCAATGGTGATTCTGGCATAGGGAATAAACTATTCAGTTTTAGGGAGTGTAAGAAGACACAGGGCCACTCACTGAAACTGGAGGAAAAGTGTATTTATCTTAAACTATGTAGGGGGTTTTTCACTGTCAGGGCAGTAAGGATGTGGAATTCACTTCCACAATCGGTGGTGTCAGCAGGAAGGATTGACCGTTTTAACCACTTCAGCCCCGGAAGGATTTACCCCCTTAATGACCAGAGCACTTGTTACAATTTGGCACTGCGCTGCTTTAACTGGTAATTGCACGGTCATGCAATGCTGTACCCAAACAAAATTTGCATCCTTTTTTCCCCACAAGTAGAGTTTTCTTTTGGTGGTATTTGATCACCTCTAGGATTGTTTTGTGATACAAATGAAAAAAGACTGAAAATTTTGAAAAAAAATTATATTTTTTACTTTTTGTTATAGAAAAATACAATAAATTCAATCTTACATTTAGGCCAAATGTATTCAGCCACATGTCTTGGGTAAAAAAATTTCAATAAGCGTGTAGAGATTGGTTTGCGCAAAAGTTATAGCATCTACAAACTATGGTACATTTAATGTAATTTAAGCAGCTTTAAGTTTATGACTGCCTATCTCATTTCTTGAGGTGTTAAAATGGCATGGCAGTACAAACCCCCTCCAAATTATCCCTTTTTGGAAAGTAGACACCCCAAGGAATTTGCTAACAGGCATGTTGAGCCCATTGAATATTTTATCTTTTTGTCACGAGTGATTGCAAAATGACAAAGGAAAAAATTTTTTACACAAAGTTGTCAATGACATGATATATTGCTCACACATGCCATGGGTGTATGTGGAATTACATCCCAGAATAGATTCTGCTGCTTCTCCTGAGTACGGGGATACCACATGTGTGAGAATGTTTGGGAGCAGGGCCATGTACAGGACCCTGAAAACCAAATTTTTGATTTCACTCCTCACTACCTATCACAGTTTCAGAGGCCATGAAATGCCAAGATAGCCCCCCACCCCAAATGACCCCATTTTGAAAAGTAGAGTAAAAGTAGTATTATGCAGCTTTGACTTTTTGTCACAAAGTTTTGAAAATTGAAAAAAGAAAAAAAAAATACAGTTTCCTTTCCTTTCTTCATTTTCCAAAACAAATGAGAGCTACAAAATACTCACCATGCCTCTTAGCAAATACCTTGGGGTGTCAACTTTCCAAAATGAGGTAATTTGGGGGGGGGGGGGGGGGGTTTGTGCTATCGACATTTCAGGGCCTTTGAAACTGTGAAAAGAAAGTCTGAAGGCGCTGACTGGTTTTCGGGGTCCGTACTCAGGAAAAGCAGCAGAAAAGTATTTGGAGTGCAATTTCACATATACCCATGCCATGTGTGAGCAATATAACATTTAGTGATAACTTTGTGTGAAAAAAATTAGCATTTTCCTAAAACTTGTGGCAAAACATAAAATATTCCATGGACTCAAAATGCCTCTCAGCAAATAGCTTGGGGTGTCTACTTTCCAAAATGGGGTCATTTGGGGGGGATTTGTGCATTTCAGGACCTCCGAAACTGTGATAGGTAGTAAGGAGTGAAATCAAAAATTTACGCCCTTAGAAATCCTGAAGGCGGTGATTGGTTTTCAGGGTCCTGTACACGGCTAGGCTCCCAAAAAGTCTCACACATGTGTTATCCCCAAACTCAGGAGAAGCAGCAGAATGTATTTTGGGGTGTAATTTCACATATAACCATGCCATGCCATGTGTGAGCAATATATCATTTAATGACAACATGCCTCTCAGAAAATAGCTTGGGGTGTCTACTTTCCAAAAAGGGGTCATTTGGGAGTTTTTGAACTGTCCTGGCCTTTTATGTCCAACATTAACATTAGAAGCTTATGCCAAACATCACCCACTCTAAAAAGCACTTGATCCACCAAGTCCTTTCTGACGCTTTTTGTTTACATGAAAAAATATTTTTTTTTCGGTAGAAAATTACTTTGAACCCCCAAACATTATACATTTTTTTTTAAAGCAGAGGCCCTACAGATTTAAATGGGGGGTGTTGCAATTTTTTTTCACAAAGTACAAAGTATTTGCGCAGTGATTTTTCAAACTTATTTTTTTTGGGAAAAAAAACACGTTTTTAAATTTTACACAAACACATACTATATTGCCCAAATGTTTGGTAAAATATAAAAGATGATCTTATGCCGAGTACATAGATACCAAACACGACATGCTTTAAAATTACCCACACCCGCACAGCGGCGACAAACTATATACATTTTTAAAAGCCTTTACAGGTTACCACTTTACATTTACAGAGGAGGTCCGCTGCTAGAATTACTGCCCTCGATCTGACGTTTGCGGTGATAACTCACATTCATGGTGCAATTGCTGTTTACATACGACAGCAGACCGACGCTTGCGGTCACCTTTGTGCGTGTGCACAAGGGGGACAGGGTTGCTTTTAATTTTTTTTTTTTTTAATTATTCATTTTGCTTTTTATTTTACTTTTACACTGTCCCTTTCATTTTTTTTTATTTTTATTTTTTATCATTTTTACTGTTATCACAGGGAATTTAAATATTCCCTATGATAGCAATATGTAGTGACAAGTACCCTTTTTTGAAAAATTTGGGGTCTGTTAGACTCTAGATCTCTTCTCAGCCCTTAAAGCATCTGACCAAACCAAGATCGGTGTGATAAGATGCTTTCCCAATTTCCCAATGGTGCTGTTTATATCTGGCGAAACGGAAGTCATGAAATGATCATAGCTTCTGGTTTCTTAGGCCATAGAGATGATTGGAGCCATTCTAGTCCCTTATCAGCTCTATGATTAGCTAGCGGAACCACCGGCTGCATACTCGGGGTTCACCTCCCACTGCTTGTAAAAGCAATCTAGCAGCTAATTAGCCACTAGGATTGCAAGACCTAAACCTGCAGGCATCATTCTGGTATAACCTCTCAAAGTCCAGCAACATACCAGTACATCGCTGGTTCTTGTCTGGCATGTATTGTTCTTTTTTTTTCATGCAGCCTGTGGGTTAAATGAAAAAGAGAACCTAACAGATTCCTCCATTCATATTTATCAATCGGTGGTATCCCCACTATTTGAATACCCCCTGCATCCACCCACTTCTAATGATGGGCATACATGCACCATTCTTTTTTTTTTGTTCAGCCCAGATTCCTCCAGTCACATCCATCGATATGGATGAAGAAATCTCTGCTAAGGTTGGGCATACATGCACCATTATTTTTTTTTTCGTTCAGCCCATAAGCTGAGAAAAAAAAAGAACCTAACAGATTCCTCCATTCACATCAATCGATGTGGATGAAGAAATCTCTGCGAAGAAAACTAAATAAAAATATATTTAGAAGCATAGGGGCAATCCACCCCTAATGTCCACCCCTGTCCCTATGCATCGGCATATATGCTCTTTTTTTAACTTTGGTGGTGAAATCACCTCCTACAGCACTGGATTTGCTGATTTATGTATCGTGGGAGTAAACCCTGTTGCTGTCAAAATGAATAAATCAGTGCTGCAGCTGAATGGCGTACCTGCAAAGCAAACAATGGTAACAATAAATCAGAGTATCAATAAAACTTTAGCTCAATAAAACAGCTTTTTTTTATTGCAATCTGTGCCAAAAAAGAGTAAAAAATATATACCGAAGCATAGGGGCAATCCGCCACTAATGTTAGGGGCAATCGGCCCCTAATATGCACCCCTGCCCCCCTGCTTCGACATACAGTTGTGCTCATAAGTTTACATACTCTGGCAGAATTTATGATTTCTTGGCCATTTTTCTGAGAATATGAATGAGAACGCAAAAGCATTTTTTTTACTCATGGTTAGTGTTTGGCTGAAAACATTTATTATCAATCAACTGTGTTTACTCTTTTTAGATCATAATGACAACAGAAACTACCCAAATGACCCTAATCAAAAGTTTACATACCCTGGTGATTTTGGCCTGATAACATGCACACGAGTTGACACAAAGGGGTTTGAATGGCTATTAAAGGTAGCCATCCTCACCTGTAATGTGTTTGCTTGTAATTAGTGTGTGTGTATAAAAGGTCAATGAGTTTCTGGACTCCTGACAGATCCTTGCATCATTCATCCAGTGCTGCACATACGTCTCTGGATTCTGAGTCATGGGGAAAGCAAAAGAATTGTCAAAGTATCTGTGGGAAAAGGTAGCTGAACTGTATAAAACAGAAAAGGGATATAAAAAGATATCTAAGGAATTGAGAATGCCAATCAGCAGTGTTTAAACTCTAATGAAGAAGTGGAAAATGAGGGGTTCTGTTGAAACCAAGCCTCAGTCAGGTAGACCAACTAAAATTTCAGCCACAACTGCCAGGAAAATTGTTCAGAATGCAAAGACCCCAAAAAACCCCACAAATAACTTCATGTGAAATACAGGATTCTCTGAAAACATGTTTCAAGATGCACAATAAGGAGGCATTTGAAGAAAGATGGTCTGCATGGTCGAGTCGCCAGAATAAAGCCATTACTATGCAAATGCCACAAAGTATGCCGCTTACAATATGCCAAACAGCACAGAGACAAGCCTCAAACCTTCTCGCACAAAGTAATTTGGAGTGATGAGACCAAAATTGAGCTTTTTGGCCACAACCATAAATGCTACATTTGGAAATGAGTCAACATGTCCTGTGAAACACAGAGGTGAATCACTGATGTTTTGAGGATGTGTGAGCTACAAAGGCACAGGAAATTTGGTCAAAATTGACGGCAAGATGAATGAAGTATGTTATCAAAAAATACTGGAGGAACATTTGCATTCATCAGCCAGGAAGCTGCACATGGGATGAACTTGGACATTCCAACATGACAATGATCAAAAACACAAGGCCAAGTCAACCTGTCATTGGCTACAGCAGAATAAAGTGAAGGTTCTGGAGTGGCCATCTCAGTCTCCTGACCTCAATATCATTGAGTCACTCTGGGGAGATCTCAAACATAGTTCATGCAAGACAGCCCAAGAATTTCCAGAAAATGGAGGCTTTGTGCCAAGAAGAATGGACAGCTTTACCGTCTGAGAAGATAAAGAGCCTCATCCTGGGGCGCGGCATGGAGTGAAATGTGCTGAGGGCTCTTTCCGCCGGATCTCCTGACTTTCACCCTGATTTATCCCCCTGCATTGCCGTGATTCCACCACTGCCTAGCAGGATCTCACCCAGCGCTATGCCAGACACATTTTGGTGCCTCACTCACCTACCGGCACCATGTCCAAGAAACTTAAAGAACAAGAAGCAGGACCGGACCAGGTGCTACAAGATGGCGCCCCCTTGTCTCGGTCAGCAAAGGAAGCAGCACAGAAACTGTTCTCCAGATTCCCAGGCAAGGATACACCTGCTAAGAATCCTGTTGTCACCCCAGAGATTCACCCTGAACCCACTGTGGAGCATGAGAAAGTTCCAGCATGGGAGGATGAACTGGGAGATCCTGTATGGGACACAGTGAGTACCCCAGCCCTAATGGCATCAGGCAGTATCCCCAGCGGGAACAACAAACAAGACCCAGAACCCACATTAAGAGATATCTTTGCCGCAATTACAACCTGCAATATTAACCTGACCAATCTCACCAATAAACTTAAAGGGGTAAAAATGGAGGTGTCCCACACTAGACAAGATATGCACAAGCTGCGGGACCACACAGCTGCTCTAGAGGGCAGGGTGAGCACCATTGAAGATGAAGTGACACCATTACAGCATGACATGAGACAGGTACATGCTCTAACTGCTGCCCACAATGCGCGCCTGGAGGACATGGAGAACAGGCTCCGAAGGTATAACCTCAGAGCAGTAGGCATCCCCGAACGGGCAGAGGGTAAAAACCCAGTAGCCTTTATAGAGAATTGGCTCACAGAGACATTTGGCCGGGAGGCATTTACACCTATGTTTGTGGTGGAGAGGGCGCACTGTGTACCCGGAAGGCCCCCACGCCCAGGGGAACCTCCAAGTCCCTTCCTATTCCAATTACTGAACTTTAAAGACGTAACCCTATACCAAGCTGGAATTAAGGGAGACAAGATGAAGATTCACAACACCCGCATCTCCTTTTACCCTGATTTCTCAGCAGAATTGCAGAGTAAAAGAGCAAAATTTACTGAAATAAATAAACATCTTCAACGCTTTGATCTCTCCTATGCCATGTTGTATCCGGCAAAGTTGAGACTCACAGCAAATGATCGCACTCACTTTTTTGATAAACCTACCATGGCGTCGGATTGGCTGGACAGAGAGGAGCATAATCTCAGAAAAGCTGTGACTTACTGAATCCTGAAGATTTAATAGATGCTCCTACCATTTCTTTGCCTTTAAAGGTGGATAACTGCAATGGATGACCCTGCAGGGGTCTTATATCCTGTGTAAGGCAATAGCTGACTGTGCAAGCATCATCAGCACTGTTATAACCTTTGCCCCATACCTCTTCTCCAATGGAACTGACTCGCTTACTTTATCAAGCTAGGAAGTTGATAGCAAGACTTTGGCTGTCCCCCAATGCTCCTACACTGGGCCAATGGATACAGAAAATGAATAATATACTGATGAAGGAAAAAATTGCATATCAACATAGGAAGGCCGCTGGGAAATTTACAAAAATCTGTCAGGAATGGTTGGAAGATGTGGAAGTAGCTCCCCCTCAACTAGTCCTCAACAGACTACTGCAGGGATAGAGAGAGGGAAGGTACTACAGCTTAAAGTAACCATGCATTGTAAAAACACTAGATCAGGATTAGACACGAGTTGATATTATGTACAGGCACACTTGTCTGCACAAAACATTTCCTACTGCTATTAACACACCAGAAATAGAAGGTAGGCACTACTTGAGACACTCACGTGAACTTAGTTTATGTTGAGTCACTAAGTTATGTTTGAATAAGATAACTGTGATATTAAACATTGTGCTTTGGACACCCTTGGCTACACTATATAGCCTTATAAGTCACAATTTTTCTCTGTAAAAGTATCCATTGTGAATAGTGTACCTATTATTGATGTCTGTCTTATATATATGCACAATAAATATATTTTTCTGATAAAAAAAAGAGCCTCATCCACAGATACCACAAAAGACTTCAAGCTGTCATTGATGTAAAAGGGGGCAATACACGGTATTAAGAACTGGGGTATGTAAACTTTTGATTAGGGTCATTTGGGTAGTTTCTGTTATCATTAAGATTTAAAAAGAGTAAACACAGTTGATTGATAATAAATGGCTTCAGCCAAACACTAACCATGAGTGAGATAAATGTTTTTGTGTTATCATTCATATTCTATGAAAAATGGCCAAGAAATCATAAATTCTCCCAGGGTATGTAAACTTATGAGCACAACTGTATATGCCTTTTTTAACTGTGGTGGTGAAATCACCTATTATAGTGCTGGAGTCACGGCTTTATGTATCGTGAGAGTAAACCCTGTTGCTGTCAGAATAAATAAACCCTTGCTGCAGCTGAATGGCGTACCTGCAAAGCAAATAATGGTTTACAATAAAACAAAGTAACCTTACAGTATAACAGTAGGACATACCTGCAAAGCAAACACGATAAAACACAGTAACAATAAAACATTGCAGTTAAGCATAAAATACAGTAACAATAGAGAGAGAGCAATAGCGAGAGAAGAACAATAAAACGGCAACTATTCTTGGCTTTTTTATTTTATAAATATATATATATATATATATATATAAAAAATAAAAAAGCCAAGAATAGTTGCCGTTTTGAGTATTCAAATGTATGGGACCCTCTTAAATACTAAAGAACCGGTAAAAAGTATCTTATACTTACTATTGTGTTTTTGTAAATAGAGTGAGT
>BLSH010543261.1:422397-437618 GCA_018402905.1 Glandirana rugosa
TTTTTTTTTTTTTTATTTTTTTTTTTTATATATATATATATATATATATATATATATAAAAAAAAAAAAAAAAAATCGCTCTCTTCTTGTTATTTTGCCGTTGATAAGAACCGAAAAAATAAAAAATATATATATATATATATATATATAAATATTTTATTTTTTCGGTTCTTATCAACGGCAAAATAACAAGAAGAGAGCGATAACGAGAGAGAGATAACAATGACATAAAATACGAATTGACGTTACAAAATAACAATGACACAAAATAGCACAAACGAAACGTCCATACAGGATGACAATATGACATTCCAATGAAACAAAATAACATTTGGTAATAAACGAAACATATATATATATTTTTTTTTTTTATTTTTTTTTTTTTTGCACTTTTATTTTAACTATAAACGTTCCAGCTTAGGGTCTCTCAAAATGTGATGGCCATCTCATCTTTCGAGAACCTGTGTAAGTGTGCCCTAGGACTGTGCCGTGCTGTACCCTACGCTAATACTCCAATAATGTGTGGTAGCAATGAAAACATTCACCGATGCAGAGATCAGGTTGGTCAGGACAGGAGGGACAATAACAGTGGGTGTCACGCCTATGCCCGCATTTTCTACAGACACAACATCTTCTTTGGGATGATCTTTTGGTAGGGGTACATGGAGGACACCTGGATAATGCCTCTCATGCAGCCAGCTCACTGCATTTGCATTGGGAAGTTGGGCCACAGCATCGTCTGGAAACAGATAGGCTATGTTGATGTCTTCCTGGAATTTTAGGAAGGATCCATTTCGTCCAGACGCTTTGTATAGCACATAAACGTTGAACACAGCCAATTGAAATAAGTGTAGCGGTACCCCCAAAGGAGCTGCTATTTGTAATTTGTGCTTGTTCCCAGGTCTCCCTCTGATTATTCCTGCAGCCAGTCACTATGAATATTTACTCTGTCAGGTGCACACACAAACCTGCACATTTTCAATGATCAGTCTAGGGGATGAATTTTCAATGCTTTATTGTTGAACTTGGATAGGAGAAAGAAAAGCATAGGATACTCCAAGTTAACTGGCTTTATATGAGGACAACCTCCCCCTAGCTCTGTATAGCAGGCTGATCTCAGTGGTACACTTAACAACTGGTCCTAGTGAAACAAGCCCATCTTTAAGCAATAAAGGACAGGCTAAACTTTGCTTCTTCAATACACTAGTCAGTGTCTCCTTTCTGACTCAGTGTAAAAGATTACCAAAGGCACTTTATGGCAGGCGGACTAGTAGAACAGGTCCCTTTTTAAGCAGTAAGGACAGAAGCCGGACTCTGTTCTTAAAGACACTCACCAGTGTCTCCTTTCTAGCTGGCACACCCAATTAAGCTGATTATGAGGGCAGGGAAAATTCTTGCAACACAGTCTCAAGGATCGTCTCACAGATCTTTACTCACACCATGTCCCGGGATAGTCGGTAGCCCTTTCTCTGCCAACTTCCAAGTGACACTTTGCCACTGTAGTATCAGACCGGATCCAAGGATGTCCTCCCTCTGTCAACTTTCAAAGAACTCTGGGTTGCAGCTTCAGCATCCTCGACTAGGCCTAGCAGCCGGCAGCCTCCTGGATAGGCCCTCAGGCCCAGCAGCCAGGAGCTAAACACACGCCTCACCCCTCAGGTCTGGGTGGGCTGGAACTCCTAACCTTGAGCCCATGTGCTCCCTTTTATATGAAGGTGTTCACCCAAGATGCAGTGGGGCCACTCCCCTGTTAGCTGGTCAGAACCAACTCCAAATACACCTGCTATCACTGGCTGGGTTTTCCTCCCACTATCCAATACATGCTACTGGACAGTGTAAAACCTTCCAGACCACATGAATCAGCACCAGAGCATACTGAGCAGACCTTACTTAAATCAAGGCTCTCTGAAAAGCAGACAGCATATACATTTACCCATCTGCTCTCCTGTTAAGCAGAGAGAGCCAAAAACTATGGATACACTCACTAATACCCAAACTAGGAGGGTGCTACATTAGTACACAGACACTTTTTTGTACCAGCATCTGGCCTTACAGGCAATTAAGTACAGCACCATCATCTGGTTGTTGAAGTCCACCCCTCCCATTTTAAGGCTGTAGTCGTGGACACAGAGGGGTTTTTCAACAACACCAGCTGCCGTAGTAATTTGGACCGTCGTGTCTGTGTGAATGGAAGAATAGAACGAAAATGCTCCGGTTGTCCTTCCATCTCACAGCAAGCAATTCGTCTGACCTCAAGCAGACTCTCTCCCCCGTCTAAGTTGGGTATTTACAAACTGTTGGGGGAAGCACCGGCGATTAGATCGCACTGTGCCACATGCACCAATTTGTAATTGAAAGAGGTGTCTAAAAAGTGACACGCTTGTATAAAAGTTGTCCATGCATAAATGGTACCCCTTCCCAAACAAGAGTGACACCAAGCCCCAAACAATCTTGCCGCTGCACTCTATGTAGTCTGGGCAGTTGAGGGGCTCCACATTTCTATATTTTCCCTCATAAACCAGGAAACTATATGTATAGCCTATGGCCCTGTCACAGAGCTTATAGATCTTGACCCCATATCTGGCACGTTTGCTGGAGAGAAACTGTTTGAACATAAGGCCAGAAAATGTAATCAGGTACTCATCAATGCAGACATCTTGATTGGGAATAAACAAGGCTGCAAACTGTTGATTAAAGTGGTTTACGAGGGGCCGAATTTTATGGAGCCGATCGTATTCAGGGTCAACCCGAGGATGACAGAGTTCATTGTAATTGAAATGCATGAACCACAAGGTTTGCTCATATCTAGCCCTGGTAATGCAAGCATTACCAGGGCATACCAGAGCACGGGCATATGGTGAATTGGGTCAGTGGACCAATATGACCGCAATTCACTCTTTTTAGTAATTCCCATGAGGAGGGATAGGCCCAGAAAGGATTTAAATTCAGGAACCATAATAGGTTTCAAGGCAAATTCTCTGGCAAGCGTCAAATTTGGGTTTGCAGCGATGAATTGACCAGCATATAAATTGCTTTGGTCCACAACAGATCTGTACAGATCTTCTGTGAAAAACGGCTCATAAAAATCAAGGGAAGTAAAATTAGATGTTTCCACCTGAATTCGGGGTTGGCCAGTGAATGGAGGAAGTACGGGCACTGCAGAGGTGTACTAGGCCGCTGGTGCTTGCCAGTTCACCAGCAGGTTAAGCTGCACTAGTACTGGCTCTCTGTTGCATACGAGAACCATCCGGTTGTTGCATCTCAGCAACAGAAGAATGGGGTCGGGTACGCCTGACCTTGCTTTCATCTGTCATGCTCAGTATCCTGTAGGCCTCTTCACTGGTGTACCTTTCATTTGACATTTTGGCCTCTAAATTTATAGGTACAACTAGTGTGACTCACAGGTAAAAAAAATCACTTGGTTGTCAGAGACTGCTTCAATCAACCAAAAAAATTAACAGTTAGCGTTAGCAGGGATCAGGCGTGATTCTGCTAATGCTGCAGTTTTGTGTGCTGTGTTTTGTAAAGTGACAGTGATCTATTGATACTGCACTTCGGGTGGGCTGGGCGGAGGGGCTAAACGCAGGTGCTGGCAGGTATTTGGGCTGATCCTGCTAACGCCAAGTTTGTGGGAACACTATACTACTGGGGATGCTAATATAGTTCTGAACATATCAAAGATATTGATCCGTTCAGACACTATACTAGTAATGGAACTATGTAGTGTGTGTGTGTTAGGGTACCTGGCATTAATCTGATGCTGCCTGGGATTTACTAACTCACGCTAAAACCTAATTGATGTCACTCGAGACACTAATACGGTGATAAGAAAATAGATCTGTACACTATACTAGTGGCATTGTGACAGGGAGTGAAAGGGTTAACTGGGGGGTGATCAGGGAGTTCAAGCTTTATTAGGCAAAATATAGGGCGGTACCCTGACGCAATAAAAAACTAATGGTGACACAAACTAGCTAACTAGCATCACCCGTGACACTAATACGGTGATCAAAGAAAATATCTGTACACTATACTAGTGACAGTGGTGACAGGAGATGAAAGGGTTAACTGGGGGCGATCAGAGGCTTAAACCTTTATTAAGGGGTTAATGGGGTACCCTAAACCTACCTGGGGCTACCACTAAATACCCTAACGCTGTTTAGTGTCACAAGTGACACCAATACAGTGATCAGTGAAAGATCTGAAAAATGCGATTGGTGACGCAGTGACACGGAGTAAAGGGGTTAACTGGGGAGGGGGGGGGGCGATCAGGGGGTGATCAAATGGTTAAAAGTGTGCCTATGTGTACTG
The DNA here is from genome assembly GCA_018402905.1 of Glandirana rugosa. Classification (NCBI taxonomy): domain Eukaryota; kingdom Metazoa; phylum Chordata; class Amphibia; order Anura; family Ranidae; genus Glandirana; species Glandirana rugosa. The sequence goes on from BLSH010543261.1 coordinate 426,709, forward strand.
ATGTCAGTGTAGTGCTTGGTGTACTCACAGTAGTTGTCTTGCCCTCTTGCACTGGAACCAAAAAGAGCTCCACGAGGAGAGATGACATCACTTCCTCTGCCTGTGTTTACATTATACAGGCAGAGGAGGCTCTGACATTCGGCAGAACCGATCGTCAGGTCCAGGTCAGAAATCATTGGCCTGGGCCTGTAGACTGATCGGTTCTGTAACAAATCTGATTGCTGCAGGCACGGTGGGGGTGCACGCGTGCGCCCCCTAGCCATGGCCGGCGATTTGTGCAGCTGAGTCACCTTGCCACAGTATGACTGCAACAGGTGGTCGGCAATTGGTTAAAAAAACTCTTGGACATGTATCTTAGTGAGCACAGTATACAGGGATACGGGAAATGATTATGAACATGCACACCTACACAGGTTGAACTGGATAGACTGGTGTCTTTATTCAACCTTACCAACTATGTAACTATGGAGAGTCTGCTGTAGTAATATGATCACTCCTAATGTTGCTTTGCCCCACAAGCAGTATGTTACATTTCGGTGGGCATTCTGTCACAACAGAGTTTCACAATTCCTTGCAATTTGCTGACAGTTTTCAGAAAGCTAGACAGTTGCAGAAATATAGACTCTATTTTTATATCTGAAATACGTATTCCCTATGAACCTCAGATCTGTGTGGTGGTCATTATATTGTATCTCCCCAACCATTCTTTTTTAAGATTGAATAACATTTGATTAGAGCAAATTGCCTGAGAACATTCGATTTTGACCTGTTCACAGAAAAAAAATACCAGCAGTTTGTTTTTTTGTGGACAAATAGCTATTCAACTTTATTTATAGATACACCCCTAACTGTCTTAGAATAAAATACTATAACCCTCCAGCCTATGCAGTGTGAAAGTGTGCGTGAATCAAAGTGTTGGAATTTATATATATGATACATACAGCACGTCAGCTGTATATATGGGGGCATATTTATAAAGCAGTGAATGTGATATTTACCAAACTTACATTGAAGCTGTATCTTTAAGTACATGTGTTACAGTGATTGATTCACTTTCAATTAACTGTCATATTCACTGCATTATAAATATAAATATATTAGAGTGGTCTACAACAATGTTAGTAAATGCCACATCTGTGTAAAATATTTATTATTGCCAGTGCACCTTTTCTCTATCACCATAAAGACTTTAGAATGTGTAATTTAATGAAAATGAAAATTCTAATGTGAGAACATCAAAATTGTTTGCTAAATCATTGTGTTAACATCACCTAAAGATGGTCAATAAATAAAGGTCAGTACATGATAGGTGTGATATGCTTTCTTATTTTATTTCAAGACTGTACTGTACTTTCATGTGGAAACTATAATTATGGCAAAGTACAGCTGTCGCGAGGGAAGATGCAGACTGCCATTGCTGATGTTTACTTGTGAAAATGTTGGTTGCCTGGTTGTCATGCTGATGCACTTTCATAGCCAACAACATGGTAAAAGTATTGAAATAAGGAATTCTAACCTTTACCAGTTCAGAAATAATGAAATACACAGCCAGACAACTACAGTATCCTTTTCATAAAAAAGACAGTCATGGCAGACTACATATATCTTTTTGACAGGTGTATTTAAATAATAGTATATATTGTGAAATCAATAATGCAAATTTTCTATTTTACACATTTATGCATGTAATGTTCTGCCTACAAAGTACATAAACATTTAAAAATACTGAATTTTTACAGGCGCGTTTATGATCCCCTTCCTTATACTACTAGTATTTGAAGGCATTCCGCTTCTGCATGTAGAATTTGCAATTGGACAACGCCTCAGAAAAGGCAGCGTGGGAGTATGGAGCTCCATTCACCCAACATTAAAAGGAGTCGGTAAGTTTTATTACTAAGAATTAAACAATTTAGGAACAAGAAACATAAATTAACAAATATAGATAAAATGTATGAAGGCATTGTCAAAAACTTTATATAAATTTGTGTTCCTGTGTGGTCCTCAAATACATTTTACAACCATTGGTGTGTATTCATACTTCCAGACAGCTGCACATCTGTGACCTATTATACTTGTAATAAAGCAAATTGTATTGTTTGTAATGGTAAATAATTTGGTTTACAAATATGTATATAAGCATTCATGAATGAAGCAAAAAGAGGGCGCACCAACTTTACGCATGTAGCCATGCGCTCCCTTGGGAGTGGCTGGTAGTTGTGGTTCACCTTATAGCTGCCCTCCATCCCACCATATCTAACACATCCGAAGTCACTGAACAGGCAGGCTCTTGTTTTTTTTTTTGTTTTATTTAGGGGGTTTAACTTGGATGGGGAAAAGGGGTGACTGTGGGGTGCCCAAAGAATTGGTTACAGAACCTCCTATATGCACAACCGTATATACACTTTACTTCCTCCCTCACATCTCTTCTGCAGACTATTTCTACTTCACTGTTCTCCAGCACATCACTTGCAGACTATAGTTCCTTCACTTCTCTTCAGCACATCACTTAGTTCCTGATCTGAAGGGAAATTTATCAGGCTCACAGAGGTGTCCGTTTATGAAACAGAGAAAAGCTGAGATCCTGAGGATCACGGCTGATCTCTCAGCTGTACCAGTTTATGAAGCTGAGATGAGGAGTGGAAAACCTGTTCTTCACTTCTCATCACAGGACACACCCTTCTGCCATTCACTTTTACACAGATGACTGGTTTATAAAGGTGAGATCTGAAGATCTCACTGGCCATCTCTGTAAAATATCTGGGTCCCAGATTCTCCAGCTCAGTGGTGGAGAATTTGGGTGTGAAGCTGTTGTGATGTGAGGAAAAAGGCCCTTTTCTTCCTAATATCAGCACCAGCGAGGTTAAGGATTGATATAAATAATAACTATATATGTTTATGTGTATAGTTGTGTTATTTATATATATATATATACACACACACACACTATAGTTATAATATATTGTCTTTTAGGACTCATTCACATCTGAGCAATGCAGAATTGTTGGCAGAATTGGGCAATTCATGGCGCAGTTCCAAATTGCACTAAAAATTGTATCAAAATATGTACTGCGTTTTTGGGTGCCATTCATTGCTAATGTCACCCCAAATGCAGCTAGTAGACATGCATTTTGCCACACATTTTGTCCTTTCACAAATATGCTACCAACGCGCCAATATGCAAAAACGCTTAACGCTGCATGTCCAAAAAAGATTAAATTTTGCTTTTTGGGCCTGTCTTTATGTGCATTTTGGTGCAGTTTTTTAATGCGCGTTTTGCTACTTTTAACAACACACATTTTGGTGTGTTTTTTTAAACTCATTTTAGCACATTTTTATGTGCATTTTGGTATTTTTTTAACATGTATTTTGGCTAATGTTTTACTTGCGTTTTTGTGTGCATTCTGGAAATGCATGTTATGCTTGTGGTGTTACTGGCACCCCAAAAGTGGCTAGCAGATGTGCTGTTTGCAACAATACACATAAAAACTAAATCAAAATGCACATTAAAAAGTGCCAAAATATGTGCTAAAAGAAGTGCCAAAATGTGCATTACAAACTACACCAATATGCATTTTAAAATAACCTGTGCCAAAATGTGCGTTAAAGCACCAAAATGTGTGTTTAGAAAAGCGCCAAAATGCCCAGTAAAAAAATCCACACCAAAATGCCCTGTTAAAAAGCAGCACATTTTTATGTGCATTTTGGTGTTTTTTAAATAATGTCAAAATGTGCAACAAAAATGGGACAAAATACACATTTAAAAATATGCCAAAATGTACTTAAAAACTGTTTAAAAAATCACCAGTGATCAGTGCTTATTATTTTCATGTATTTATACGGTCTTTTTAAACTTTGGTTTCACCTATTAAACTCAGCTGCTCTGTAATCACACCCAGGTATCGCACCCAGATCACAGGCACCCCTCCCCCTTCTCAGGTGTTCTCCGAGGAAAAACTTCTCCTCTCGTCTCCTTCTGAGAACAAATGTTCTCCGCTTCATAAAAAGGGTGCCAGTGGAGATGATTTTTCTCAGAGAACTGCTGAGAACTGAAATGAGATAAATTATCTCTGTTTGATAAACGTACACCATAACTCCTTTCTCTTCACCGCAGCTAGCACATGGTGAGGCCTGCAAACTATCAGCAGGGCCCCCGAACCACCCGTTACAGGCCAGTGTAGCTTAGTACATTGGTGCTAGCTGGGCCTTTGATGGACTACAACTCCCAGCCCATCCCTCTTCCTGGTCCCACTGACCTGCTTTCTTTACAGTGATACTTCTTCCCCTGACTGGCTCCCAAGGTTTCCACAGACTGTCCACTATTTCTTTCCCAGTCTGCTGCAGCTTTTCTCTTTCAGGGTCTGTCACTCACCTACTCCAGTGGATACTTTAAAGTGTTCTCAGTAGCACCTCTGCTGTTCTCCTACTCCCTTGTGCTGCTCCAGGAATCAACTCCACCCCTGGCCGTACCCGAGTCTCCAGGCCAGACTGGGGGCTCCCTCCTGGGTAGAGGCCTCCACAGCACCTCTGCTACATCTTCCACACTTTCACTCAAATTCTCCCCCCTGCTGGCAGACTGCTGTATTTAAGGAGGCCTGCCCCCTGCCAATCCAGACTGTAGATTGGTCAGAGCTCCTTGTCATACATCAGGAAGTGACACCGCCTCATCCATCCTCCTCTCCAGAACCTTCTCTGCTCAAGGGGGAGGAAATGCCAAGGGGTGTTCCTTCCTTCTGTCTCCATCCACTTCCTGAGCCACTCCCCAGCTCAGATCAAAACATTCAGGCCTGTGCTTACAGTCAGGCCTCACTAAATTTTGCCTCTCCTAGAAAAACTCACTACAAAACGCACCTATCACTATGGGGGCACTACACGCATTACCCAAGTGGTGTTTATTAAAATAAAAAAGAATGAAACATACTCACAAACAAGTGGATCGTAAAAGCAATTCAAAGTCCACAATGGTAACAAAGCAACCAGGTCACCATGACCATGTCTAGCACGCAGGACCTTCCAGATGTCTGACGCATTTCAAGGGAAGCTCCCCCTCTTCCTCAGAGCCCCTGGGTGTCTGGATCTGGAAGGTCCTCTGGCGTGCTAGACATGGTCTTGGTGACCTGGTTGCTTTGTGTCCATTTTGGACTTTGAAATGCTTTTATGACTCACTTGTTTGTGAGTATGTTTCCTTCTTTTTAATTTCAACCATTTCCCACGAATCGCCATAAATTAACGGCGGCCACTTTAAGTGGATGATATCGGGATATAGCCTGCAGCTGCTTGAAGAAGGAGCGGGGATATTTTTCGTGGAGAAAAAAGACCATTCGCTCAGGCCTTGTATTGATTATCGGGACCTCAACAAGGTAGACCTCCGCGGAGCCTATAATCTGATCTGTATACGGGAGGGGAATGAATGGAAGACAGCCTTTAGGACTCGCTTTGGCCATTTTGAGTAAGTACTCAAAAAAGTCATACCATTTGGGCTCTGCAACGCCCCAGCGACCTTTCAGCATCTGGTAAACGATGTCTTCAGAGACTACCTTGACCTGTTTGTGGTCATCTGTCTCGATGACATCCTCATTTTCTCCCCCTCCTTAGAAGAACATCGCAGACATGTGAAATGCGTACTCAGCCGCCTTCGGGAACATGCGCTGTACGCAAAGGCGGAAACGTGCGCCTTTGAATGTGCTGACATCTCCTTCCTGGGATTTTACATTTCCACTACGGGCACTACCAAGGATTCTCAGAAAGTTACAGCCATTCATGACTGGCCAACGCCAGTAGATAAAAAAGGGGTGCAGCGCTTCATAGACTTCGCTAACTTTTACAGGAAGTTTGTTCTGGAATTTTCAGCAGTCATCGCTCCCATAATTCAGCTTACTAAGCAGAATGTCCGCTATGTCATGACCGCTGAGGCACAGGCAGCTTTCCAGTCTCTGAAGAATCTGTTCACCTCTGCTCCCGTTCTGAAACATCCCGACTCAGCACTGCCCTACATCCTAAAAGTGGATGCCTCGGAGACTGCAGTTGGGGCGGTCCTCTCTGAGACAGGGACTCAAAGCCACACTTCACCCCATTGCTTTTTTCTCTCGGAAGCTTACTCCACCCAAGAGAAATTATGACATTGGGGACAGAGAGCTGCTGACTATTAAGTTTGCCCTGGAAGAATGGCAGTATCTTCTAGAGGGAGCAGTGCACCCTGTCCTGGTCTTCAAAGACCACAAAAACCTGGAGTACCTGCGGACGGCCAAAAGGCTAAAATCTCGCCAGGCTCGATGGGCCTTATTCTTTTCCCATTTCCAGCTCCATATCACGTACAGGCCCGGGACCAAGAACATCAAGCCGGACGCCCTGTCCAGAATGTTTCTTGAGCCTGGGAAGGTTCCCCCTTCAGATACCATCCTGCCGGCCCACTGCTTCCTACTGGTCCAGGAGGACCTCCTAACACAGATAAGCGGTCTCTAGCTGGCTCCACTGTGCCCACGGACTCTGAATTGTCTATAAAAGACGGGCTGTGGTGGCCTCTACCCGAATCTTTGTGCCTGAGGAGCTCTGCTTAGAAGCCTTAGGGCTCTGCCATGACAACAAGTTAGCCGGACATTTTGGCAGCCACAAAACAATTGAACTGTTATCTTGCACCTTTTGGTGGCCTCACATGAATGAGGACTGCAGAACCTATGTGGGTGCGTGTCCCACTTGTGCCCGAAACAAGACTGAAAGGACCAAGGCCTGGGGTCTACTGAACCCGTTACCTATTCCTGAATGTCCTTGGTCCCACATTTCCATGGATTTTATTTTTGAGTTGCCCCCATCCACGGGGTTTAACACCATCTTTGTAGTGGTAGACCAAGATGGCACACTTTATCCCTATGCAGAGCACCCCCTCTGCAACAGAGACAGCCAAGATCTTCATTAAAGAAATTATCCGGCTGCACGGCATTCCCAATAACATCGTGTCTGATCGGGGGGTGCAGTTTACGTCCCGAGTTTGGAGGTCTCTGTGTTCCATCTTAGGAATAGAACTGGCATTTTCATCGGCCTACCATCCACAATCAAATGGCCAGACAGAGAGGACCAACCAGACCCTCGAGCAGTACCTCCGCTGCTACTCCTCATACTCCCAGGACGATTGGGTCTCTCTGCTGCCGTTAGCCGAGTACGCCTATAATAACGCAGTCCACTCTGCCACCAAGCAATCTCTGTTCTGGCGAATCTCGGCTACCACCCCACTTTCCTACCTAATGCACGGAAAGCTCCGTACACACTGTACAGGAGATCACCCAGTTCCTGGAAAGAAACAACAGTCTTCTGCAAGAGACCCTCATGCAAACCCAGGAGCGTGACAAAAGAAACATTTGATAGAGGGAGACAAAGAGAGTTGAACCTACAGCCTGGCGATCGGGTCTGGTTGGACACCAAAAACCTGAGACTGTCATGCCCTTCCAAAAAGTTAGGTCCACGATACATCGGACCTCTCCCAGTCAAGAGGAAAATCAACAATGTGGCTTAGGAGCTAGACCTTCCCTCTTCATTTCGAGTTCATCCGGTATTCCATGTGAACCTGCTTAAACCAGTGACTAAGGATCCCTTCCCGGGACGGAAAACAGCTCCACCAGAACCAGTCCTTGTAGACGGAGAGGAGGAGTTTGAGGTGGAAACCATCCTTGACTGCAGAAGGAGAGGGGGCACCACCCAGTTTCTGGTAAAATGGAAGGGATATGGACCTGAGGAGAGCTCTTGGGAACCGGAAAATAATCTACATGCCAAAGAGCTTGTCAAGATATTTTGGAGGAACAACCTGGCCAACAGAGCCCGTTTTGGCATCCAGAGGCTGCCCCTTGGGGGAGGAGGCAATGTAAGGAACCATCCGGGGCCATTGGAAGGCCTAGGCATTGGCGCACATAGCGTGTCCGCGGCCCATGCGCCTTTGCGTGCGCGCCTGTGCCAGCATTGGCTATATCCCAGTTCCGTTTTTTAGAGCGGATGGTCAGCTATCCGGCGATAATGGCCGATCCGGCTTGGGAGCCGCTCGGTCGTTATCCCCGGAGGCGGGAAGGGACATCCTCCGCCTCCTTCCGCCGCTCTTCTCTGGCCTCCCGTTCCACTGGTAAACTGGAGCTCTCATCCAGCACATCCGCCGGCTAGAAGGAGACCTGAAGGAAGCCAGAATTGGCTCCGATCGGGTCTCCTTTGTCAAATTCCGGAAGCGACGTCACAACGTCACTTCCGGTTTAATCAGTTTTAAAAATAATGACAGTATTCAGAATCGCAGTTTTTGGTGATCTGAATACTGTGAAGTGCAAAGAGTACCTGTCACTGTCTTTTACTATCACAAGGGATGTTTACATTCCTTGCGATAGCAATAAAAGTGATCAGAATTTTTTTTTAAAGGAACAGTGTTAAAAAAACCGAATTAATTAAAAAAAAAAAAAAAAATTTTAAAGAGCCACTGTCCCCGCGAGCTCGCGCAGCAAAGTAAACGCATACGTAAGTCGCGCCCGCATATGAAACCGGTGTTCAAACCACACATGTGAGGTATCGCCATGATTGCCAGAGTGTGAGCAATAATTCTAGCAAAAGACCTCCTCTGCACCTCTAACCTGGTAACTGTTAAAAATGTTTAAAGCGTTGCCTATGGAGATAAGTACCGGAGTTTGTCGCCATTCCGCGAGTGTGCGCAATTTTCAACCATAACATGTATGGTATCTATTTACTCTGTGCAACATCCTCTTTCACAATATAACAAAAAATTGGGCTAACTTTACTGTTGTCTTATTTTTTAACTCAAAAAGGTAAAATTTTTTCAAAAAAAAATCACGCTTCAAAGACCGCTGCACAAATACCGTGTGACAAAAAGTATTGCAATGATCGCCATTTTATTCTCTAGGGTGTTTGAAAAAAATATATAATGTTTGGGGGTTTTAAGTAATTTTCTAGCAAAAAAAACTGTTTTTAACTTGTGGGTAAGTGGGTAATAAACATCACTTGGGTAATGCGCAAGGTTGGTGTGCTCTCTTTTTGCTTCATTCACAGGTGTCCCCTGACCCTTGGAGTTCAGCAAGGCCCGTGCAACCATCCGGAGCCAGAGAAATCCTTGGCGACGCCCACTGCCATAGCATCACTTTTGCACGCAGGAGATTTTGTCTGTTATATAAGCATTCATACCTATGAGGAAATTGCTGCATAGTTTATTACTCTATTGTATTAATATATATATATATTCAGCTGTGCTCATAAGTTTACATACCCTGGCAGAATTGATGATTTCTTGGCCATTTTTCAGAGAATATGAATGAGAACACAAAAACTTTTCTTCCACTCATGGTTAGTGTTTGGCTGAGGCCATTTATTATCAGTCAACTGTGTTTACTCTTTTTAAATGCTAATGACAACAGAAACTACCCAAATGACCCTCATCAAAAGTTCACATACTCTAGTTCTTAATACCGTGTATTGCCCCCTTTAACATTAATGACAGCTTGAAGTCTTTTGTGGTATTTGTGGATGAGGCTCTTTATCTTCTCAGATGGTAAAGCTGCTCATTCCTCTTGGCAAAAAGCCTCCAGTTCCTAGAAATTCTTGGGCTGTCTTGCATGAACTGCACACTTGAGATCTCCCCAGAGTGGCTCAATGATATTAAAATCAGGAGACTGAGATGGCCACACCTTCACTTTATTCTTCTGTAGCCAATGACAGGTCGACTTGGCCTTGTGTTTTGGATCATTGTCATCTTGGAATGTCCAAGTACATCCCATGTGCAGCTTCCTGGCTGATAAATGCAAATGTTTCTCCAGTATTTTTTGATAATATACTGCATTCGTCTTGCCATCAATTTTGACCAAATTTCCTGTGCCTTTGTAGCTCACACATCCCCAAAACATCAGCGATCCACCTCCGTGTTTCACAGGCCTTGTTGACTCCTCTCCAAATGTAGGGTTTATAGTTATGGCCAAAAAGCTCAATTTTGGTCTCATCACTCCAAATGACTTTGTGCCAGAAGGTTTGAAGCTTGTCTCTGTGCTGTTTGGCATATTGTAAGCGGGATGCTTTGTGGCATTTGTGTAGTAATAGCTTTATTCTGGCGACTCGACCATGCAGCCCATCTTTCTTTAAGTGCCTCCATATTGTGCATCTTGAAAAAGCCACACCACATGTTTTCAGAGAGTCCTGAAGTTATTTGTGGGTTTTTCTTTGCATCCCGGACAATTGTCCTGGCAGTTGTGGCTTAAATCTTAGTTAGTCTACCTGACCGTGGTTTGGTTTCAACAGAACCCCTAATTTTCCGCTTCTTGATTAGAGTTTGAACAATGATGAATGGCATTCTCAATGTTAATTGGCATTACACACACACACACATTATACACACACACCAATTACAAAACAAATAGATCACAGGTGAGGATGGTTACCTTTAATAGCCATTCAAACCCCTTTGTGTCAACTTGTGTGCATGTTATCAGGCCAAAATCACCAGTGTATGTAAACTTTTGATCGGGGTCATTTGGGTAGTTTCTGTTGTCATTAGGATTTAACCACTTCCATACAGGACACTTACACCCCCTTCCTTACCAGACCAATTTTCAGCTTTCAGCACTCTCACACTTTAAATGACAATTACTCAGTCATGGTACACTGCAGGACATACCTTCACCAATTTAGGATTACTGTTGTCTTTGATGGGTTTACTGGGGCTAGTTTTCAAATGTATGTGACCACTAAAACCGGACTATTGTACGTGTGTTCAACTGTGTTTCCCCAAACTTACCGATAATTTCCATTGGTAGGAGTGGACACTAGATAAACAAAACATTAACCACACACACATATTACACACACACACACATTACGGTTAATTGTAACTCTTACGGTAAGTAGTAACAAGTTTGAGATTAGTTCTTCGCCTTTTAATCCCCAAG
>BLSH010543261.1:444955-457063 GCA_018402905.1 Glandirana rugosa
ATCTTTAGCGGGATGCTGCTTCACATCTCCACTGAAGCTCCTCCTTCCGGTTGACACTCGATCTCTCGTTGCTAAGGGAGATGGCACTCTCCCAGCTGTACCTTGCTGATGCTCCCACGCACAATGACTTCGCTCTCCTTGAAGCATTGTTGCTTTTAACATGCCACGATCCTCTGCAGGCAATACTTTTCTCACATGGTGTGCAGACTTGGCATCACTGCTGTTGCTACGGGTAACCGCATTCCCCTTCAACTTCCAGTCAGCCTGTCGGCCACTGCTGGTACTCAAATCAGGCTTCCTAAACATTGTTGCAGACCTTTGTCTTGCCATGTCACTTTGCACTGGAAGCTGTGACAAAGGGCACTTGGAGACAGCGTGTCCCCATTCACTGCACCGTAAACAGCGTTCAGGCCTCGGAGCCTTGATAGGGCCTCCAACACTGCATACTCTTTCACACTTGGGACTTTGCCCCTTGATAGCTGGCTTCCTTGCACCAGCGTTGCCAAGGGCAACAGCATGCACTTCCCCTTTAACTGGAGTTAGTGCAGCAAAAAACAGTCTGCAATGTTCTCCAGCAGGCTCAAATCCTTGCTTCATTCTTACAGTCGCTCTACAACACTTTTGTGCAGTCCAGCAACAAAATAGAGCACGGTCACTTTAAAGCAAGTTCCTTTTTCACTTCATCCAGGTTCTCCTCACCTGCACACATAGATTGTGCTGTCTCATGCACACAAACACAGTTCATATAACAGATGAACTTACTTTTGCAGGGATCTTCAGTTCTGCCCGCATCCTCCACCACTTGTAATGTTGGGGGTTGTTTAGCTCAAGTGTAGTGCCTGCTATTGAGTACAGTCCACACCAAACAATTCCTTTTCAGGGCTTGTTGGCCCGCTTTTAATAAAGGAAGTTCAGAAAACAAAACATCACGGTTTCCCTCGCAGGGGGTTTTCACCATCAGCAAAAATAGTTGTACATTCAGCCTCCTGGCTTACACATGCAGTATAGCAAATAAGAAAAAATACCAAGCCACCTGGCTCTCTTTAGTAGCAGAATCACTGCTCCGGCTCCCACCTGGAGCCCTCCTGACTCATGTCAGCAAAATTAAGTTTGGGTCTCTGGTTTTCAGTGCAGACCTGCACTCTCAGGCTTCTCCAGTGCACACAAGCACTCCGGCTTCTCCAGTGCACACCTGCACACCTTGGCTTCTCCCTTGCAAGCCTGGACTCCTCGGGAGGGTGGAGCGCAGAATCATGGTCAGGTGTCTACAAATAGCCCAGCACACACCTGACCAGTCAGTGTGCTGGTGGATCACAAAATGTGGACCCAGGACTGTGGATTTCATCCCACCCGGATCAGGTCCCAAAACCAATTTTCCTATACAAATAGGAAACTGAAAAAACAGTGTCCTCCCCAATATGCAAACTTCTTGCAGCCTCTCAACCCGTGTGGTTGAGAATCTTGTGTCCTTTGCCTGGTGAGGTACCACACTACCACAATATATATATTGTGGGGGTTAGCTCAGTGGGGATCACCTTCCCTGGAAAAAGGCAGTCCAAACAGCCATTTTCCTTAAGTTCTTTTGGAATACCTACACGACTAAATACCTGGACAAGCTCTTTGGCAATAGTCTTAGCTGAGGTATTACACAAGGGAATGGCTTCAGGATATCGCGTGACATAGTCCAGTATTACCAGTATGCGCTGATGGCCTCGGACAGACTTTACCACTGGTCCCACCAGATCCATGGCAATCCTTTCAAAACGCACCTCAATAGTCGGCAATGGCACCAGCGGACTGCAAAAATGGGGCGATTGCTCAGAATACTGACACTCTGGGCATGACCCACAATATTCTTTGACATCTGCATATAACCCGGGCAAAAATAATCTCTGGGTTATTTTCTCCCTGGTCTTCTTGATACCCAGATGTCCCCCATCATATGACCATGGATCAAATCTAATACCATCCGGCGATAGGGTTTTGGAATCACCAGCTGCTCTACCTTCTCCTCGCCTTGCTTTACCACCTGCTATAGCAAGTTACTTTTAAGAGCCATGTAGGGAAAAGACACCCCTATATTACGTTCAACAGGTTCCCCATCTACGATTTAAATGTTTTCTCTGGCTCTATTGAGTGTGGCGTCTTTTAGTTGTTCCGTACAAAAATCATATTTTCTGACTTCTAAGTCAGGCACCACATTCTGTCCACCCTCACTAATAGAGTCAGAGATTCTTTCTTGTTCATTAATCTCCAGTTGGGTGCTGGATTCCAGCTCCTCCTGGTCCCCAACCATTACAGAAAAAGGAAAAGGACCTACGCCTCCGTTGGACACACCCACAGTTTCCTTTTCAATTTTGCAATCAAAAGGGTCCGGAGTGAGTTCCGGTGTTTGCCCAGCAGGGGGAGCTCTGTCCTCCTGACTCCTTTTGTTTTCCCATGAACTCCAAAAGTGTGCAAAAATCTCTCCCAACTAGGACCTCATGGAGCAGCGAGGGTCCCACCTCCACTGAATGTGTCACCATGTCCTAAGGTGTATCAATCTCAACCACAGCAGTCTGGTAATCACGTGTGTCACCATGTATGCAAATAATCCCAATAGTGCTAGAGGGTAACTTTGCAGGATTTAGACAATCACCTTTGACTAAGGTCACCACACTACCAGAATCTAACAGAGCTGTGACTGGCTTTCCATCAACTAAAATTACCAACATTTGCTTTTCCATGCATTCCTGACATGTTTCAGTACAAGCTACCTGTGCAAAAAGAGACATGCGTTTTTTCAAGTAAGCATTATCACATTGCATTGGCACATCATTTAGGGAACAGTTAGCTGCAATATGACCCAACGCATGGCAGAGATGACATTTTATATGTTCTGTACCCAGTCCTCTAAATGGCCTCAGAGACCTTCCTGACCTATTTGGCCAGTATCCAGGTCCTGAGCCCATAGTCTCATTATATGTGGAAACAGACTTGTAAGTTCTTTCCACGCCCTTGAACCCCTTTAACAGTCTTACCGGATCCTCTGGGCGATTTTTCACCACTAGAGACATTGGAGCCGGGTACGGATGGGTTCAACAAGTCCTCAGCTGCCATATATCTCTCGACCAGGTCCACCAGCTGGTTTGCAGTTTTAGGGTCCCTATGGCTGACCCATTTACTCAAAGTGGCAGGGAGCGCCCATAAATAATGGTCCATGACTACACGCTCCACAATCTTATGGCCCGATAAAGTCTCTGGCTGCAGCTATTTCTTGGTGAGATGTATCAAATCAAACATTTGGGAGCGGGGTGGCTTGTCAGTACTGTATGACCAGCGCTGCACTCGCTGAGCCCGGACTGCAATGGTGACGCCCATGCGTGCAAACATCTCGGCTTTCAATGTCTCATAATCCTGGGCAGCCTCTGATTCCAGGTCATAATAGGCTTTTTGGGGTTCTCTTGTCAGAAAAGGCCCTAGCAGTCCTGCCCATTGCTCTTTTTGCCATCCTTCTCAAACAGCAACTCTTTAAAAAGTTGGTAGGTACGCTTCCACATCATCTGCAGGTGTCATCTTCTGCAGGAAATAGCTGACACGCATTATTTTCTGTTCCACCGGTAAAGGACTTGCAGACCCCTTCTTTAACTCCACCAGGACCTCCGCAAACTGGAGATTCACCTCCTGCTGCGCTGTCACCGCCTGGCGGTCACTTCCTGCTAAGCTGCAATGGCCTGTGCGACTTGGCAATTAGTATCCTGCTGCTGGTGATTGCTCTTCTGTTGCTGGCGATTGTTCTGTTGCTGGTTTGCAGTGGCCTGCAACAGGGATTTTAATACATCCTCTATCTTTCTACTTGTTCAGGAAGATGCCCACATCCTCCACCACGTGTGGGGGGTTAGCTCAATGGGGATCACCTTCCCTGGAAAAAGGCAGTCCAAACAGCCGTTTTCCTTAAAATCTGAATTGCAGCCAGGTTTATTTAAAAAGGTTGCATGCAGAAATCAAAATAAAAAAAACTGAAAATAAATCCTCGCCATCCAAGCACTAAATAAACATTTCAGTTTTTCAAACTGAGCAGTGCAGGGCTTCTCCCAGACACCCACAAAACATAGACATGCAAACCTCTTGTCTCAGTCCATAAGCAAACTTCCATATGTCAGCTCTCTCAGGCTGATGGCTCCTGAGTCGCAGGCCAGAGCAAAACTTTCCTCTCTTCCTGGTTACTTAAACCACCTAATGGTGGACTCTAGTGGGCCACAAAATCTGGTCCAGAACCAACCCTGCCAAGTTGGCTGGTAAAACCCGGACCGGATTCCACCTTGGTGCACTCCAAATGGACGCATGCAAGGCGACACATTGCGTCCATCGATCACCTTGCCTCGCATAACGTCACAATATATACAGTATCTCACAAAAAGTGAGTACACCCCTCACATTTTTGTAAATATTTTACTCTATCATTGCATATGACAACAATGAAGAAATGACACTTTGCTACAATGTAAAGTAGTGAGTGTACAGCTTGTATAACAGTGTAAATTTGTTGTCCCCTCAAAATAACTCAACACACAGCCATTAATGTGTAAACAGACTTTAGCAAGGCAGTGGTTCTCTTGGAGGTGTGATTGGGGTCATTATCGTGTTGGAATACAGTCACTCATGCAGCCCCAGACCATGACACTCCCACCACCATGCTTGACTGTAGGTAGGACACACTTGTCTTTGTACTCCTCACTTGGTTGCTGCCACACATGCTTGAGACCATTTGAACCTCATAGGTTTATCTTGGTCACATCAGACCACAGGGCATGGTTCCAGTAATCCATGTCCTTAGTCTGCTTGTCTTCAGCAAACTGCGGGTTTTCTTGTGCATCATCTTTAAAAGAGGCTTCCCTCTGGGCCGACAGCCATGCAGACCTATTTGATGCAGTGTGTGGCATATTGTCTGAGCACTGACAGGCTGACTCCCCACCCCTTCAACCGCTGCAGCAATGTTGGCAGCACTCATACGTCTATTTCCCAAAGACAACCTCTGGATATGACACTGAGCACATGCGCTCAACCTCTATGGTGGACCATGGCGAGGTCTGTTCTGAGTGGAACCTGTCCTGTTAAACCTCTGTATGGTCTTGGCCACCATGCTGCAGCTCAGTTTCAGGGTCTTGGCAATCTTCTTGTTGCTCTACATAAAGATGGCCTAGGCTATAATTCTTTTTTTCAGATCCTCAGAGAGTTCTTTGCCATGAAACGCCATGCTGAACTTCCAGTGACCAGTATGAGAGAGTGAGTGCGATTACACCAAATTTAACACACCTGCTCCCCATTCACACCTGAGACCTTGTAACACTAATGAGTCACATGACATCGGGAAGGCAAAATGGCTAATTGGGCTTAATTTGGACATTTTAACTCGTGTGTACTCACTTTTGTTGCCAGTGGTTTAGACATTAATGACTGTGTGTTGAGTTATTTTGAGGCAACGGCAAATTTACACTGTTATACAAGCTGTATACTCACTACTTTACATTGTAGCAAAGTGTAATTTCTTCAGTGTTGTCACATGAAAAGATAGAATAAGTTATTTACAAAAATGTGAGGGGTATTCTCACTTTTGTGAGATACTGTATATATCAATCAAGGTTTTTGATTTTAAGGCCCACCACATCTCAACGCAGCGCAACAATCGGTGGTGTCAGTCTGACACACCGCATTACCGATCTTGGTAAAGAGCCTCCATCGGAAGCTCTGTACCATGTGATCAGCCATGACCAATCACGGCTGATCATGGTGCAAACAGGAAAAGCCATGTATCGGGTTTCCTCTACTCGCATCTGCAGACGCGAGTAGATGAGAGCCGATTGATGGCTCTCCTGTCAGGGGGGTCTGCACTGATTCTTTATCAGTGCAGTCCCCCGAGGATCGCTACCCAAGACCACCAGGAAGCCCACCCAAGACCACCAGGTAAGGGGCACACAATGTGCAATAGGGATGGCACTGTGCCCATCTGTGATGCCTGCCAGTGCCTCCTTATAACTGCTGCCTATCAGTGCCCACCAGTGCCACCTATCAGTGCCCACCAGCGCCACCCATCGGTGCCACCTATGAGTGCCCATCAGTGACGCTTGTCAGTGCCCATCAGTGCTGCATATCAATGCCACCTATCAGTGCCCATCAGTGCTGCTTATCAGTGCCCATCAGTGCTGCATATAAGTGCCACCTCATCAGTGCCACCTCCTCAGTGTCGCCTCATCAGTGCCAATCAGTACTGCCTCATCAGTGCCCGTCAGTGCAGCCTCATCAGTGCCCATCAGTGAAGGAGAAAACATACTTATTTACAAAGTTTTGTGACAGAAAATTTAAAAAAAAAAAAAAATTTCAGTCTTTTTTTATTTGTAGTGCAAAAAATAAAAAACCCAGATGTGATCAAATACCACCAAAAGAAAGCTCTATTTGCGGGGAAAATTATACAAATGTTGTTTGGGTACAGCCTTGCATCACCGCACAATTGACGTTCAAAATGCGTCAGCGCTGAAAGCTGAAAATTGGTCTGGACGGGAAGGGGGGGGGGGGAAAGTACCTGATATTGAAGTGGTTAAGCTTTAGCAATAAAACCTGAGAGCTGAATGGTTTCTGTGCAGAGTTGCACCTGGTTTTGCACTCTCCAGCTTTAGAAAATAACCCCCATAGTATTTGATCTTTCCTCATACACTATAGCAAATGATGGACCCCACTCACGGGAAGCTTTTCCAACAAGTTGGATATTTTTTGACTCATAGTGAACACCCCTGTCCCACACATGTGTTATTATTCCCTTAATTAAATTCATTGAATTAGTAGAAAAAGTACAACAGATACAAAATGGAAACATTCAATACCTGTAATTGGTACAATAGGCAAAACCAAGGCATGTGTCAATCTGCCTATTATATGAATTATATGAAGGTGTAGTTATCCAAGTAACCTTGGTGATTATATGGGTTTGTGATCATAGAGGGAGGCACTAAATGATAGCTGGAGATGGAAAACTGCAGCTGTTGACAGGCAAGACAGTGTCAAAGTCAATAAAATGATTAAGGGTAAATTCAAGTAAGTGCCACTAGATTCTGTATCTTGTGTAAACATGTTACTTACATTTGGCTTAAGTATCATTATGAATTATTCTCCCCATAACATGGACATGGGAGAAACCAATTTATTCCAGAAAATCATGTATGAAGTATTTTTAGAAGAGACCACTCTCCCTCATTTTCAAGTGTGTAGTTATAGATTTCAGCTGGGTTTATAAACACAGTGATTTAATATCAAATGGGATTTACAAACTTTTGCTTTTACACTTTTTATCACTAATTGTGTCAGGGCTATAAAACAAATTTTGGTCACCAATTGGGGTGGGGGGCGGTTCCACGGTGGGTGCGCCCGTCGGCTCAGGTGCCTTGATATCTGCCCTGTGACCAAACTGCATAATCCTCCTTACCTCAGACCCTGCAATTAAAGGTAGATATTATTGGTTCTCTACAGACCTCCCTGACTTTATTAAGTGCTCATTACATTGTCTTATAAGGGTCATGGTCTCTTTGTAGTACAATGCACAATCTTCCGTAGGCGTAATCGAGTCTGTATTTCTGTACTTTTGTTCTACTCAGTTTCTGTATTAATATTTATGTTTACCTAAAGTCTGAATTGTCTACTGCAGAATGTATGTAACCATATGTCTGCTTTCAGCTATATGTCTCAATAAAAAGATTGAAACAATAAAACAAAATTTGAAATAAACATTTTCTTTCATCCTTAAGGCCTCATGCACACAGGACGTTTTTTGACTGTTTTGTGAGCTGCTGTTTTTAGCTGCAGATGTTTTTTTCTACAGTCAATAAACTCCTCATCATGTTATCCTATGTGTCCATGCACACACAGGCTACTATCAACTTTTTGGGCAGTGAGGTTTTTTGAGCTGTAAAAAAACCCCAAGACTAATGGGTTAGAAAGTTCAGCATGTTAATGAAAATATTATGAAAACATCACGTATTAAATGTTTATTTGTAAAACAAAACGTATTTCAAGCATTAAAAGAATCTAAAAGATTAGGTTATAATCTTGTTAACACTTACAAATGAAATAGCCCAAAACCATAGTTTCCCTTTAAGATAAATAGCATCTGTTTTTAATAGCATATAAAGTCACATGTGTAGCCTTCCCAAACAATGCATGTATAGCGCCCTCCCAGGTCCTAGGGTTAGGTACATTTAGTTCTTGTTCACTGTATCCAGTGGAGCTGCTGTGTCTTGGCCGCACTCAAATGCTCTGTGTCTAATGACCATGTGGTCAGAGCCGTCGACAGAGAAAAGTGTCCCATCTGCCTTCTTTTTTTTACTATATGGCAGCAGTAGGGTGGTTAACATAGTTTGGTGCTCTGAAGGTTTAGAAAATACTCTTGTTGATTGTAATTGTTCTGATTCTTCCTTTGCTTTGCTTTAATGATAGTAATAAAACTATGTTATATTATCCTACTCTATAAACATCACTGTTTAAACTCATTTTCATTTGCATCCCTGATCATTTTCTAGTCATAAGTGAATTATTTGCTCAGATGTTCATGTTATCTCAATTTCTGAGATTAGCACATTTATTAGCTTAGTATGTGGGATGGGCGCTCTGACGTTTAGTTATATCACACAAGAGTTTATTATGCCTACCTAAGAGTTCAGTGACCATCTAGCTGCCTTCAGTATTTAGATAAAGCAACTATCATCAACTCATTCAGGGATTCCAAACATTTCAGGGATGAAAAACTCCTTGGTGACCCCGGCCTAAGGAGCTTTATGCTTTGAAACTGTTTGTAAATAAATAGAAATAAGGTAATAACTAAAAAATTATTTTTATGTTTATCTTTTAGGAATTGCATCAATGCTGGTGTCTTTTTTGGTGGGTTTATATTACAATACCATTATAGCCTGGGTTATGTGGTACTTTTTCAACTCATTCCAAGAACCTTTGCCATGGAGTCAATGTCCACTAAATGTAAACCAAACAGGTAAAATCTTTAGAATATTTTGTACATTTAAAGAAAGCATACTGTATTTTCAGTGATTATACAATTATTGTTATTAGCGCTACCTGAAAATACAGCATTTTTTACATTCTTATGTGCTAGTTATACCATACTTTTCTGATGATATTTCATATACTGTACATATTTGTAGATTTGTTCCTCTAGCAATTTTTATATAAGGCATTGTTGAACAACTAGTTAGATAAATCATTTATGGGATAAACCATTTATCAAAATGTTTCATAACATGCAACTTGATTCTTGCCTGCATCATTATTAAGGCCAACTTGTGTTTCAAGAATATACTTTAATAACTATACTAAAAATTGGAAGTCAACTTATTTCAGACTGAATCCTAACAAGGCTAAAAAAGTTTCCGATTTGAAGTCCCATGGAAAGTGCAAGTCCTATGTACTGACACAAGATATGCCTCACCTGGTAAAGTCCTGTTTAAAAAATGCAAAAATGCAAAAATGCATAGTTCTGGTACTTTCTTGTTTTACCTATGGTAGTTCATGTTATGCATAGCTGCTTCTTTCTATCTGATCCACCAACCTCCCTCTAAGGGGTCTTAGCTTGATCACTCACCCTATGCTGCTGGTGGGAATTTATTTTTTTGCCCTAACTTTGATAAAGTAAATCTTGGCACTTGGTAGTAACATGAACAGCAATATTGTTGTTTATGTTTTTGCCCATTTTCCACCCCAAGAGATTCCCCATTCACCCCTATGTATGTGATCTGTACAGGCTTCTGGGGCAAGAAGTAAAGGAAACGGCAATACCATCATAATCAAGAACTGTTTGCAATACGTCAATTAGTATTTTTTAACATTGGAGTGGCTGCACTGCATCATCTGACCCAAACATTTAAAAGACAAACCACTAAACTATACATAAAATAACTTATTTGGACACATTTTGATATTACTGCTTGATGCTTACAAACAGGGTTTATAAAGGAAGGCTGGAGTTCAGCTTAAAATGTATGTAAGTCTTAAATATAACATTTAAAATAGTTTCTAGCCATGCCTTATTAACAATAGTGCCACTGTGATGTCCTTCTCCCTTTCTGTCAGTTATTTCCACCTCTTGATCCTTCCATAAGTAAGCGTCTCTCTGTTTTCTGTTCCACGGTGACAACATTCCTTGAGCTGTTCTATAAGCAGGAACAGTACTGCCATCCTGGAATGCATGCTCCTGTGGCAGAATACATGTGCACCTGTACATGCAGTCTTGCAATTCACGGTAGTCTATGCTACTGAGTAGACATCACTAAATTAACATCAATAAAGTATCTGATTGACATTGACTCCCATCTGTGGCTTTGGTTGCATGCCATATCACAGTAGGAAGCAAATACGAACACATGTATGTACATGAAAATATCCTTTTTTATATACCATACACATACTGTATAAATTGTAAAACCCTCCACTGAAGCAATGTTTTTGAACATATTAAGCTTATTTGCACTGTGTTGATCACATATCTAGCTTGATACCGAAGCAGGTGTGAAGCAAGTAGAAGCAGCTATTAAAATTATAACAATGTGCAGCTCTCCCTTGGTTCTCTATCTCTACTTCCATCTATCTATCTATCTATCTATCTATCCATCTATCCCCCCCATTTATATGCCATGCTAAGTACACATGTAGAAGATTAAATTGTTCAAGTGCTTCATTTCTGCCTTGTTGCAGGAGGAGTCATGTACAGCTCTTCTTTTGTTCTCAGAAGGAGAAATAGCAGGGACAAAGGGATTAAGAGTTAAGTTATGGAGGGCTGAGCAACAGTTGGTGGCTTAGAGCCTGCCATCATTCTTGAAGATGCCATGCTCTAGTCATGGGACAGCGGCACCATCCTTCAAAGGGTCAACAGCTCATGCTTTTTTGCAGGCTGGACTTTTGTGAGCAGTAGGACTAGGACATATTTATATCAATGCAAACTTGGTTGATCGTAATTGTGAACATCTCAAGTGATTTTACCTAGCACCTTAGAGAATAGCTCACATTCAAACTGAATACTTAGTAATGGTTTTTGGAACTGTTCTACACATGGTGTATTTAGACACATATGCTGAAATTGCCAAAAAATAAACTGGTTCTGGTCAAGAGTATACCAAATTGCATGCAGTATCCTTGAAAATTCCATCTGCAAGACCTATTTGAAGCATTAATTACAGGATAAGTTCACCTTTCGTAACATGTTCCATGTTACATCCATATTCAGGGTATAACATGTAACATGTTACTGTTGTGGCAGCCCCCGCAACCACCTCCGATTCCCTGTTGTGACAGCAAGAGGGAGATCTTCTCCCCTCACTCACTGTCACCCAGCTGCGCCATTTATTCAAAGAGTTTTATGAATGTGAGAACTACAGGTACCAACATCCTTTGTGGCTGTCGGCTTGTAGTTCTCAATGAACTACCAGGGTGATGTTGAGCACTCTAGGTAGTTAATTTAAGTTTCCTGCCAGTGTATAACTGCTTTCCCGCACAAGAGGTGCCTTCACTCCAAGGAAAAAGACTACTCCTTTTACTCTGCGGTACAACAGACTTACTCAAGAACTGACTTTTTCCTCACTGACAAATATGTGTTGCAAAATGTTGTCAAAGCAGAGATACTCACCATTACTTGGGCAGATCACGCCCCTGTTACGATTGAAGTTTTAGATCACAATAGGCCCACCACTACTGGTTTATGGAGGAACAATACCTACCTGTTATCTCACCCATCACACAAAAAACACCTAGAAACCAAACTGATCCATAACAAGGAGGTATTTGGTCATCACCACCCGGATAACACTAGATTTTGAAGTTAGCATTGTCCCCGCACTAGACGGGTTCATTACCACTCATAGAGACGAAACTGTTGTAAAACGTTGTGTATAAACAGTCACTCCTTTTTCAGTCAAGAACTCATTCAGACAACATGGCGTCTCATTTTCCTCATCAGAAAAAGGAACCTCACTTCCGTGGAGAACACGCCCTTTCGTCAATATGTGACCGTCCTTTGAATTTAATTGATGGATCTCACGAGTTGTAGTGGGACCATCAAGTAACTCTTGATGTTCGGCT
>BLSH010543261.1:458057-477831 GCA_018402905.1 Glandirana rugosa
TCATCCTTTGAACTGGCTTAGATGAGTCTTCAAGAAAACACCGGACTTCTCTCCTGGACCCAAATCACTCGCAATTCTACTGCAGCAGGCGTTTGTTGGGATCAAACACCACACATCCGGGCTAAAGCTCTGGTACATAGAGTCGACTCCTCGCCTATACACGACGATCCCCGAGATAGCGTTCTCTTTTCTGATATCCACTGTCACATCTTAACGCTCACTAAACCCAGGTCCTCTCTTCAGGCCACAAAAGAACTTCTGAGTAGATTCGGTCAAGTTTCCTACTACAAGGTCAATACATCAAAATGCTTTGCTCTCCCAGTCAATATTACCCAAACACAAAAGTCCCAATTAAAAGAAATCTTCCCTTGTAACTGGGACAGTCCCGCTATCACTTATCTGGGGATCCAGTTAACGACCTCTACTACTAAACTTTATACACAAAACTACCCCCCATTACTCACTAACCTCCAAAAAGAACTCAGCACTCTCAGCAAAATTCAACTTTCCTGGCTAGGGAGAGCTGCTGCCTTTCAAATGCAAATTTTCCCCAAAGTGCTTTACTATTTTAGAACCCTCCCTATTTCCCTACCCCAGAAATTCTTTTCAGATCTAGATGGAATAATCCATAAATTTATATGGGGGAAGGCGAGACCTAGGATTGCTCTCTCCAATTTGCATCTCCATAGATCTCAGGGGGGCCTGGGCCTGCCAAACATTAAAGCCTATTACCATGCTTCAATCCTAGAACAATCCAGGTACTGGTTCTCATCTCAAGAGGATAATCTATGGTCAAACATTGAGAGAGAAATAGTGCCAAATCATGACCTCCCCGCTTTACTGATGGCGGCGGCTATATCACATAAAGTACAAGTACCTGACGCTCCCACACTACAGGCTACGATTAAAGCATGGACAGCTTTGACAAATTTGCCCCTTCAAGATGAACAAAAATCCACACACAAGCTACCATTGGCAGCATATGAGTATCTGATTGCTGACTTTTCCACGCAACAATGGAAAAAAAGGGGCTTTCATTTCAATCTTAGCGACATCCTTATGCCTATCGCACTTGACAACTTAAAATTTACTCAGATCAAACATTTCCATGCTTCCAATCCCCACACTAATATCTGCATCCCAACTAAAATCTGGCATTTCCTTCTTGGGAAACTCCAACCTCTCCCTAAAGGAATCTCATTACTATACAGATTCTACAACCATACACCTCCTGCCACCAAGATGAAAATTATTCTCAAATGGGAACAAGAATTGAATAGTGTATTCACCCAGCCACAATGGCGGGCAGCAATCAGATCCAACAACAAGCTGTCAGCTTGTGTCGATCATTGGGACAATGCACTAAAGCTGTTACACAACTACTACCTAACACCCCACAAACTGCATCTATTTAACCCCAAGACCTCTCCTCTTTGTTGGAGACAGTGTCAGGGTAGGGGAACTCTCCTACATACCTTTTGGGGGTGCCCTGCCTTAAACTCCTTTTGGAAAGCAGTTACGGATCTGATCTCTGCAATCAACAATCATACAGTAACCTTAACTGCGGAATTAGCACTACTTTCCATCGGGATTGAAACCTTCCCAACACAGCTGAGAACTATCACCTTACACGTCCTCTTTGCCGCACGAACAGCAATTGCAAACAGGTGGAGGGACACTAATCCCCCCTCTATAACTGAGGTAGTCACTAGGGTAAATAACCAAGCTCTAATGGAGAAAATGGTTTCCTATAAAGCCAATAGAGCCCAAGCATACCATACTAAATATAACGCCTGGACCTCTTCAAAATTGTCATCTCTCCCAAGGAATGAAACCTAATCCTGAATCCCAATTGGGTAAGGGCCATCTCACTAATTTTTGATGTCAACTCCTAGGTATTAATGAAAGCATGTTAATCAATGACCATCTAACACCTATCAGTGCCCTTTACATGCAGCTATACCAGAAGTATATAGAAATGTAACACTCAGGAGCAATGTTACAAGTCTTATCTATGTTTAAGTTTCTGTTTTTGTATGTGTTTCTTGTCTTTCTTTTGGTATCCACATCCCTTCCTACAATACAATCTATGCTGTTTTTGTTGACCACCTACATTGTAATGGCAGAGGTGGCCACCCATCCGAAATTACCTTCCACACATTGGGCTCCTTAAAGTGACAGGCTTAATCCGCCCACAGTATAGATCCCAGTTTGGGGGGGCGGATCTTTCCCGGTGAGAGGGGGATAGCTAGAATCATCCTTACTAGGGGTGCCCTTGGTAAGCAAGTAATGTAAGGTCGGTCGGATGGGCCGCTGCCTTTGTTAACACACCTTTTGTTTTGTATTACATGGGAGATCTTTACTGTCGCATATTTGGAAGGCCAGGTTTACTATCTGTATTCCCTTTACTTATATTATCTTACTGGTTCTCCTCTACTGATGCCCTCCCGGATAGGGAGTATAACTTGTATTTCCTGTCAAACCTTCAATAAAAATGTATTCTTAAAAAAAGAACAATAATCTGTCCCTCACAGCACCGCCAGGAACCTCTCCCTATACCAGTATGAGATGATTTTATAACGCTAATCTGTCCCTCACACCAGCAGCAGGAACCTCTCCCTATACCAGTATGAGATGATTTTATAACGCTAATCTGTCCCTCCCACCAGCAGCAGAAACCTCTCCCTATACTAGTATGAGATGATTTTATAACGGTAATCTGTCCCTCACACCAGCAGCAGGAACCTCTCTCTCTACTCCAGTATGAGATGATTTTATAAGAGTAATCTGTCCCTCACACCAGCAGCAGGAACCTCTCCCTATACCAGTATGAGATGATTTTATAACGGTAATCTGTCCCTCACACCAGCAGCAGGAACCTCTCCTTATAGCAGTATGAGATGATTTTAGAACTCTAATCTGTCCCTCACAGCACCGCCAGGAACATCTCCCTACTCCAGTATGAGATGATTTTAGAACGCTAATCTGTCCCTCACAGCACTGCACTGACAGGAACCTCTCCCTACTCCAGTATGAGATGATTTTAGAACGCTAATCTGTCCCTCACAGCACCGCCAAGAACCTCTCCCTACTCCAGTATGAGATGATTTTAGAACGCTAATCTGTCCCTCACAGCACCGCCAGGAACCTCTCCCTACTCCAGTATGAGATGATTTTAGAACGATAATCTGTCCCTCACAGCACTGCTGGAATCTCTCCCTACTCCAGTATAAGATGATTTTATAATGGTAATCTGTCCTTCACACCAGCAGCAGGAACCTCTCTCTATACCAGTATGAGATGATTTTATAACGATAATCTGTCCCTCACACCAGCAGCAGGAACCTCTCCCTATACCAGTATGAGATGATTTTATAATGCTAATTTGTCTCTCACACCAGCAGCTGGAACCTCTCCCTATACTAGAATGAGATGATTTTATAACTTTATAACAGTAATCTGTCCCTCACACCAGCAGCAGGAATTTCTCCCTATACCAGTATGAGATGATTTTATAACGGTAATCTGTCCCTCACACCAGCAGCAGGAACCTCTCCCTATACCAGTATGATATGATTTTATAATGCTAATCTGTCCCTCACACCAGCAGCAGGAACCTCTCCCTATACCAGTATGAGAAGAGTTTATAACGGTAATCTGTCCCTCACAGCGACGGCAGCATCCTCTCCCTACACTAGCCTGAGAGCATGTGACATGCAGTGCTATGTGACTTTAGCTCATATCGAGGCTGGGTCACATGATGTACTGGCCAATCACAGCCATGCCATTAGTAGGCAAACGGGTGAAACGCTTGTTGATTGGCTGCACTGCAGCTATTCAAAAGGCGCGAAAAAATACCCAAACCCCGAACCCGGACATTTGAGAAAAACAGGAACACGGACACCCTAAAGTCAGGTACGGACCTGAACTTTACAGTCCGGGTTCGCCCAACTCTATAAAAGAGAATTATAACTGTACATTGAAGAGAGAAGCCAACAGAGATTGGCTGCACGGATCGGAGGCCCCTTCCCCTCTACACTGAACATAAGGAAAAAGACCTGGAGCCGGAAAGAGGCCATATCGCGGCCATGTTTTTGTAACCAGCTGCGGCCGGTGTCAAAAGAATTCACAGCCCGGGAAAGGCTCAAAATATCGGGATTTTGGTCGGAACGGACTCCGATCGGGACGAGGGTCCCAAATTCGGGATTGTTCCAGGAAAATAGGGACTGTGGGCAAGTATGCAATCTGTCTTGTGCATCTCACTCCCTTGGGCTGCGTCACTCACTGTTACTTGTAGTTCCACCCTGAGATCTCTCTGTGTTAGGAAAATAGCCCAGATGATGACCTAGGAGTCGAAACGCGCTGGGTCTGGTTTCCCTTCTGTCACACTTGATCTTTTTATTGAAGAGCTCTGTTACATGTTTACTTGAAGTAAGTGTTTTTAATCTTTTTTGCAATAAAAATATCTCAACGGTATTACGCTATGGTGGGTTTTCTCTTGTATTTCTCACCTTCCATGTGAGCCACTTGGTACTGCTTCCATGACCAATGCCACAATAGGAGCACCCGGGACATTTCCATGAACAGCTGGTGATGTGCGTTTTTGTGATCCCACAAGGCTGACAAGAGGACCCGTGTGGTTGTGCCATCTTCCATATTATTTTCGGGCGCATTTCTTACCGGAATCTGGTAAGCATATACCCCATTACCATAGGTGGATTTAAGCACTACAGTGTTCTTTCCTCTCCTGGATACACTGTAGAGAGTATGTTTCCTACGCAGACCATCTCCTACAGTGGTTAATCGGAACTTGGATATTCACTTTTTGGTGCTGCTACATTATATATTACTTAGGAAAATAGCCGTTTTTGACTATTCTGGCTGTTTGTGCGCATTTGCGCGTGCCCGTGCGTGCCATTGGTGCCAAACAAGCCTATTTGAGTGGACAGCACCCAGCAGCCAGTGTTGTCCGTTCTATAGCGTGTAGTTTACCTGTGAGCCTCAGCTCTGTTCCTGTTTGTTTGATCCAGTTACCTGAAGACCCAGCTTGCCCTGACCTGTTTGTTATCTGCACCGACCCCGGCTACCCATGACCACTCTTCTGTCTGATCCCTGGTACCTCTGCTGCCCACCTGATTACGACCCTTGCTTGGACTTTAACTACCCGTTTGCCTGATTCCTTTGTACCGCACCGCCTGCCAGATGCCGACCAAGCCTGAACCACATCCCTTCCTGTCTGCATGAGCCTACCTGGGACCTGTTACATCATCATCAGAGACTATCCAGCCCTCGTGCCATCCTGCACTCTCGGTCTCCTGTCTACACTACCAGGGGCCCAAGAATGCCTCTCCTCCAGGATCTCTCTCTCCTCCTGGCTGCACCCAAACTCTCCCAGACCAAGGTCACCCCCCTAGACTAGGGGCTCCCTCAGCCCTGACAGCCTCCACACTACTTCATCTCCATCACTTCCACCCGAACTTCTCCTCCCCCCCTGGGAAGACCACAATATTTAAGGAGGCCTGCCCTCTGCCAATCCAGATTGGGGATTGGTCAGGGCTCCTTAACATATATCAGAAAGCCTATACTCCTCTTCCCATCCCCTTTTCCAGAAATTTCTAAAGAAAAGGGGAGGGGTAACCAAGGGGTGTTGCTTTCTGCAGTCTCCAGTCCTCCCTGGGCCACTCCGCTGCCCAGAATCAAAATTTACCTACACTCAACAAAAACCTACCTCTAAGCACCTAGCTATGGTAGAGGGCGCCAGCTGAGGAAATTTGGAAAAAATGGCTCCTGGACATAAATGCAAGGGCATCCCAGAACAAATAAGAAGGGAGGGGAAAACGGAACAAACTTGGATGGGGACTGTACAAATAAAGAAGTACAAAAATATATTCCAACTTCAGTGGCTATTTACACTTGTGCACAGTAATATACATTACTATCTACGGTCCCTACTACTAACAGCATGTAAATACATTCAATATACACATCCTGGGCCAGAGCACTTCTCCCGAGAGAAAAGTACTCTGCCCGCATAGTTCTAGAAGAAGAAGTTGACTCTTGCCGGATGAGGATGGACAGCCGTCCCATTCCAGGGATCCTAAGAGAAGACAAACGACTAACTATAGACTAACTAAACAATAGTAACCATCTACTGAGAGGGGGTTATAAGCCTCCTAGTAGAGCAACAACATAGTCTTTTTCCTGCCTGCCCTGCAAATGAGGGATTAGGATCCCACGGGCAGAGACAGAAAAAAGGAAACATAAACAAGTGAAATTGGTCTCTTTAAGAGTTCCTGATGGAAGGGGTCCCTCCCCGAACAACAGGCTCCTTAGAGATGAATAGGCCTGAACACACCTCCCCCCAGCGTCCTTTCAATGAGCCAAGTCTCTGCCATTGGGCGCAGGGTCAGGGAAAAACAAAAACACAACCCCTGCAGTCTTCCAGCAGTCCTCTGTGCCTTTGGCCTCTACAAAGAAAGCTGTGGTCCTCCAACAGTCCCTTTAAATGTAGAAGCGTGGGTCAGGCGGTAGCTCTGTCACGTACCTGGTGGTAGAGTCTGACTTATGCAGGGGGAAACCTCTCTTATGGCCCTGGTTTGAGAACCCCTTGTAGAGCAGACGGGGAGTTCTGGAGCACGGGGGGCACGAGGGCTGGTCACTGGTGGTGGGTGAAGGTCCACTGGAGATCGTGCTTGACAGAAGAGTGGTGGTGCAGTCGGTAACAGGCTGGCAGTGCGGTACAGGAGGATCAGGCAAATGGATGGTCGGGGTGCAGGCAGGGTCGGCAACGTGCAGGCAGCCGAGGTACAACAGGGTCAGGCAAGAGAATAGTCGTAGACAGGCCGGAGGTCGGGGCAGGCAGAAAGCAATAAATCCAAGGTATAGCCGGGGTCACAAACACAGAAAGTCTTCTTAGAGCAGATACAGGGGGTCACAAGGCTGCTGAAGGGTGCTGTCTGTTTAAATAGGCCGTTTTGGCGCCATTGCCGCTCACAGGCACGTGTGCACACACACACACGCGCACACAGGCGCGCACACGGTGCGCACAGGCGTGCACACGACGCGAATGGACGCGCGCATCTGGTTCCCTAACATTGCCCCCCAAGGAGTAGCCTCTGGATGCCCAAATGGGCTCTCTTGGTTGGGTGTCTTCTCCAGAAGGCTCTGACCAATTCCTTTGCTTGTAAATTCTCCCCTGATTCCCAGGAGCTTTCTTTGGGTCCATAGCCCTTCCATTTGAGCAGGAATTGGATGTTTCCTCCTCTTTTTCTACAGTCGAGGATGGTTTCTACTTCAAATTCCTCCTCTCCGTCCACCAAGACCGGTTCTGTTGGGGCTGTATTGCGCCCAGGGAAGAGGTCCTTGACCACGGGCTTGAGCAAGCTTACATGAAATACTAGATGGATGCGAAGTGAAGGAGGTAGATCTAGCTCGTAACCCACTTGGTTGATTTTTTTTTAATTGGGAAAGGCCCGATGAACCTTGGCCCAAGCTTTTTGGAAGGGCAGGAGAGTTTCAGTTTTTTTTTGTGGACAACCAGACCTGCTGATTCGGTTGAAGTGCTAGTTCTCCTCACCTTCCTTTGTCAAAATTATTTTTATTGGCTGCCTGAGTCTGGGCAATAGTCTCCTGGAGGAGCTTGTTGTTCCTCTTCAGAAATTGCATGATTACCAGAACCGCAGGTACAGTATTTTCTGTTAGTAGGTCAGGCATAAAGGTGGAGTGGTAGCCGAGGTTTGCCCAGAATGGGGATTGCTTGGTAGCTGAGTGAAGAATAGCAGTGGAGGAACTGCTCGAGGGTCTGGTTGGTCCTCTCCCTTTGGCCATTAAAATGTGGGTGGTAAGCTGAGCAAAAAGCCAGGTCAATTCCCAGGGAGGAGCATAGGGCTTTCCAAAAACGGGATGTAAATTGCACCCCTCAATCCGACACGATGTTGACAGGAATTCTGTGTAACCAAACCACCTCCCTAATGAAGGCTTCTGCAGTTTCGGCAGCTGTAGGGGGTGCCCTTCATGGGTATGAAGTGGGCCATCTTCGTGAGGCGGTCTACCACCACAAGAATAGTATTGAACCCTGCCGATGGTGGCAGCTCGACTATAAAGTCCATTGAAATCTGGGTCCATGGCCGTTCGGGAATGGGTAGGGGGTTAAGTAGACCCCATGCCTTGAATTTTTCTGTTTTGTTCTTGGCGCAGACAGGACAAGCAGCAACATCATTTTTGCAATTTTCTACTAAGCGAGGCCACCAAAACGAGCGGGAGGGCAGTTCTGCCGTTTTGCGCCCACCAAAGTGCCTGGCCAACTGGAGATCATGGCAGAGATCAAGGGTTGTTAGGCGTAGCTCCTGTGTTATGTAAAGTCGGTCATTGAGCCACCAGAACCCATCCCTTGATGTAAGCCCGGAGTTCGGTGGTATGGTGAGACCGGCAAGGGATGGCCTGACCCTGGTAAGGAGGTCTTCCTGGGTTAGTAGGAAGCTGTGAGCAGGTAGGATCGTGTCTGGAGGAGAGGGATCTTCTGGGACATGGAACATTCGGGACAGGGCATCCGGCTTTACATTCTTGCCCCCCGGTCGGTAGGTAATGTGTAACTGGAACCGTGAAAAGAATAATGCCCACCTTGCTTGCCAAGGTTTGAGCCTCTTGGCCGTCCGTAGGTACTCCAAGTTTTTGTGGTCTGTGAAGACCAGGATAGGGTGTGAGGCTCCTTCCGGGAGGTACCACCACTCCTCCAGGGCCAGCAATTCCCTGTCACCCACATCGTAGTTCTTCTCTGGTGGTGAGAGTTTCCTGGAGAAGAAGGCGATGGGGTGAAGTGAGGCTTTTGGACCGCTCCTACTGCTGTCTCTGAGGCATCCACTTCAAGGATATAGGGCAGAGCAGGGTCAGGATGCTTGAGAACAGGAGCTGAAGTGAACAGCTTTTTGAGCTTGGAAAAGACTCCTTGGGCTTCAGGAGTCCAGCGGAAGTGTACATCTTGATTGGTAAGCTGGGTTATGGGCGTGATGACCGCCAAGAAGCCCTTAATGAATTTCCAGTAGAAATTTGCGAAGTCGACGAAGCGCTGGACTCCTTTCTTGTCGACTGGGGCTGGCCAGTCCAGGATGGCTGATACTTTCTGTGGATACATGGTGATTCCTGAAGTAGTGATATTGAAGCTGGTGCATTCAAAAGCGCATTTTTCCGTCTTAGCTTACAGGCCCTGTTCCCGCAGGTGGGCAAGTACGCATTTCACATGCTGGCGGTGCTCTTCTAGTGACGGGGAGAAAATTAAAATGCTGTCCAGGTAGACAACTACAAACTGGTCTAAATAGTCTCGAAAAATGTAGTTCACCAAGTGCTGGAATGTAGCATGGGCGTTGCACAGACCGAACGGCATCACAAGATATTCGAAGTGACCGAACTGGGTTCGAAAAGCTGTTTTCCACTAATCCCCTTCACGGATGCGGATTAAGTTGTTCACCCCACAGAGATCCAGCTTGGTGAAGATCGTTGCTGTTCCAAGGCTCTGAAAAAGCATGGGGACCAGGGGCAGAGGATACCGGTTCTTGACAGTGATCTGATTGAGATCCCGGTAGTCTATACAGGGCCTCAGGGAACGGTCCGTCTTCTCTACAAAAAAGATTCCTGCCCCTGCTGGTGAGGTGGAGGGTCTGATGAAGCCTTTTTTTTTTGATTTTTGTCCAAGTAGGCCTTGAGAGCTACTAACTCCACCTCGGAGAGAGGAAAAATCTGACCCAACGGAACCTCAGTCCCTGGCAAGAGGTCGATCGGGCAATCGTAGGGCCTGTGCAGTGGGGGGACGTCAGCCCCCTTTTTGCTGAACACGTCCAGAAAGTTGTGGTAGGGTGCTGGGATGGTCAGGCAATTTTCTTGGTCGTTATCAGTATCCAGACAGAGCACAGATGGGGATTCTTCCCGGGGCTGCGGCAAGCAGTGGTGGAGACAGTAGGGGGAGGTGAAGCGTACCTCACCAGTTGCCCAATTGATATAGGGGTTATGAGTCCGGAGCCATGGGAGGCCTAAGATGACTGGGAAAAGTGGGGACGAAATAACGTCCAGTCGTAGAAATTCCAGGTGGCCCCCCCTCCGTGGTGGCAAGCATAGGGATGGTTTCCTGGGTGACGGTGCCAGACTTAATGGTTGACCCATCGACAAGCCGGACAAACATGGGATGATCCTTGGGTCGGAGGGGTATCTGGTGGTGCTCTGTGAAGGTGGCATCAACAAAGCAGCTGCACGCACCTGAATCAAGGATAGCCAGTACTGGGGTATCCCTGCCGGGAGGCTGCAGAGAAATAGAAAGCACAAGATGAGCTTTGTCACTAGGTAGGTACATCAGTCTTTCAGAGGGAGAAGGTGCGCACTTACCGGCCTTGGTGGGGCAATTCCGAACCAGGTGCCCGGGACCTTCACAGTACAGGCATAGGTTCTGTAACATGCGTCGCTGGCGTTCCTCTGGGGTCAATGACGGGCGAGGAAGCCATATTTGCATTGGTTCTGGGGGTCTGGTGGAACGGAGAAGGAGGAGGTGACTAGATTGGGACTAGGATAGCTGGGAACTCTGGGCATCATCCAGGTGAGACGTGCGGGCCCTGCGGATCTCTGCATTCCCGCAGACGAACATCTATCTGGATGGCCAGATTGATCAGGGCGTTGAAGGATTGTGGTACCCCGATGCGGGCTACTTTAGTAGCCGCTAAAGAAAAAGTCAGCGGCTGGAGGGCAAAGTATAGTTCGCAGGAGTTAGGGAAGGCCCAGAACTTCCTGCGCTCTCCTGCAAACCGATCGGGCATAGGCACCTTGGGCTCGGGTGGTAAGGCCACAATGGTGCGTGAGGCAGACTGACCAGGACTAGCTGGGGCTGGCACGGAGAGCTCATGGACTCTTCCTTCCAGGCGAGTGTAGCCCTCCTGAAGATTCTTAATGGCTTGAGTAAGTCCCACAAGGTGTGCACATAAGTCCTCCATGGGAGAGGCCCCCTGTGCAGCCTCGGACATGGCTGTCCGTTACTGTCACGTACCTGATGGTAGAGCCTGACTTATGCAGGGGGCAACCTCTCTTATGGCCCTGGTTCGAGAACCCCTGGTAGAGCAGACAGGGAGTTCTGGAGTGTAGGAGGGCACGAGGGCTGGACTTGGTCACTGGTGGTGGGTGAAGACCCACTGGAGCTCGTGCCTTGCAGAACAGTGGTGGTGCAGTCCAGGTCGGTAACAGGCTGGCAGTGCGGTACAGGAGGATCAGGCAAGTGGATGGTCGGGGTGCAGGCAGGGTCGGCAACGTGCGGGCAGCAGAGGTACAACAGGGTCAGGCAAGAGAATAGTCGTAGACAGGCCAGAGGTCGGGGCAGGCAGAAAGCAAAAAGTCCAAGGTAAAGCCAGGGTCACAAACACAGGAAGTCTTCTTAGAGCAGATACAAGGGGTCACAAGGCACCGGAACGCTGTAGAATGGACAGCACCTGCTGCAGGGTGCTGTCTGTGTAAATAGGCCAATTTGGCGCCATTGGCACGCACAGACGTGTGCAAACGCACACAGGTGCGCGCAATGCACACGGGGCCAGGTGCATCTGGTTTCCTAACAAGCTCCTTGCAGGTTGGTTTGGCTTCACCACAAGGACCTTGTTTCCATAGATGGCATGCCCCAGGCCCCACTCCTGCTTCAACTCCTCAAAGCGGTTCCAGACATCACAGTTCTGCTGTCTCAAGAGTTTGGGGACATGCAAATATTCTAATATAGTCTCATCCTCCCACTCCCCTCTGGAGCTCTCCACAACGTCTATGATATGGGGAGGGACATATGGAAAGTCTAGGCCCCACTCCAAGGCAACTTTGCGTTGTACCTCCCGTTGGAACCGGGAGAGCCTAGGTAACTCCTTAACCTTCCCTCTCCCTGGCCGGATCAGGGTATCAGGGGATCTGTTTACCTGTTGCCGGAAGGTACTTGCACTGATAGTGGAGGGCCTATTAAGGGGGAATGTGTTTTGTATTTTTGTACGTTATGATTTTTGTTGTTTGTGTTGTAATTGAAAAAAAATTATAAAAAAAATTATTTGATTAAAAGGAACAGCTGACTGTGTGTGATAGGGGTTCCTGCAGCTTCATCTGTTTCCGGGCCAGACTGGTCCTCACCTGTCCTCTGATGGAGTTTCCAGCCCATGGGACCTCATCTGGGCTTTCCTTAGGGGACGACCATTCTACAAGTCTTTCCAGGGACCCAAACTCGGCTTGCAGTCTAGGGAACCCGAATCAAGCAGTCTGTCTCCCTGCTCCTCTTCCAGCTCACCAGAGGGCACACCCCCCTCCTGTATTGACTCAGCCGGACAGGGGACAGCTATTGGCAGACCTATGGCTGGTGTGGCTGGGGATTCTAGTTCCTGCTGAACAGTACTTACAGGTCCTAGGTCTCCTACCGGGCCTTCAGTCATGACAGTCCTTGCCTTCCTGCCCTCTTTTGTGTTCCCGTGGGAGTTGCTAGGCCACAACTCCTCTCCACCTTGACAGGATGGTTCCAGGCCCACTTTGGCTTTCCGGGATCTCTCATCCGCCGCATTAATGGCTCATAGCAATGGCCACGCCTTGCCCATGCTTCCACTACTGCTGTTGGCATTCGACATCCCGGGCAGAGCAGGCACAGTCTTTCTATCCCATCCACCACCCCGAGGGCGAATCCTCCGTGGTGCTCAAGCTGGACACCTGTGTCCATGAGTGTCCATTCCTACTGTTCCAGCAACCATGTGAGAGCTGGCAGCAAGCCACCACCCTCCGCCATCTTCCACAGCCTCATGGTATCTGCTGGGCGCAGGGAAACTTTAGTCTCCTCCAGGGCATGGCTCCACCTCCTTACTTCCAGACGGGCTGGTGCCACTGAACCTGATAGGTAGATTCTTTCCTGGCCATGCTGCTGTAACCCTGTCAGGAACCATGAATCAGACTGAGACAGAAGTGCAGTAAAAAGCACACTAATAAAAATGGTAAAATAGAACAAACAGAGCAAAGTCAAAACATAGCGAAGCTTCGGTAGCCAGAGCGGATGGTTGAAGCAAGCCAGCAAACAGCAAGGTAAAACAAACACCATGCAGGGCCAGGAGCCAGAAGGGAAGTCAGCTGAGCGGAATCTTTAATCCGGGAACCAGAAGGGAAGTCAAACAGGCAAAAGTCTTTCACAGGAAAACACAGCAGAGATTCATCCAGAGATGTTGACCAGGCTAAAGGCATCTGAGATCTGATCCAGGCAGTTTAATTAGCCAGGAGAGCTGGCTAACGAGCAGGATATGGACATCAGGTGAGACTGAGTGAAAGCTGAGACTGGCAATTAACCCTCAGCTGAGCAGCTTGCTCTGAGAAGGGAGGGCTGAGCCCAGTCCTGACAGTACCCCTTCCTCAATACCCCCCCTAGGGGGGGCTACCAGGTTTGAGGGGAACAGGAGCATGTACGTCTGAGGATGAGACCCAAGAACGATCCTCCGGACCGTACCCTTTCCAATTAACCAGGTACTGTATGTGCCCACACAACCTAAAGGAGTCCATGATAGATTGTATTTCATACTCCTCTTGGTTCTGAACCGGAACAGGAGGATGTGGTACCGAGGTGAAGAAGCGGTTGAATACCAAAGGTTTTAACAAGGAGACATGGAATACATTAGAAATTTGCATATTAGAGGGCAGGTCTAAAGTGTAAGCCACCTGGTTGATCTTGCAGAGAATACGGAAAGGCCCAATAAACCATGGTGCCAGCTTCAGTGAGGGAACATGGAGTCGGAGGTTGCGAGAAGACAGCCAGACCCTCTACCCAACTTGGTAAGAGGGCGGAGGTAGGCGTCGGCGGTCAGCATGGCGTCTGTACCTATCATTGGCATGTTGCAAAGACTCCCGGACCTGTACCCAAGTGGAATGAAGACCACGGAGATGCTCCTCCAAAGCATTAATTCCCTGAGGAACAAATGAGTCAGGCAAGATGGCTGGTTGGAAACGTTAATTTGTCATAAATGGAGACAGTTGGGAAGCGGTATTGATGGCACTATTGTGAGCAAACTCCACCCAAGGTAACAGACCAGTTGTTATGGTGGTCAGAAATATAGCAACGTAAAAATTGTTCCAAGGACTGGTTGGCTCGTTCTGCGGCCCCATTGGACTGCGGGTGGTACACAGAAGAGAAGAAAATCTGAATTCCCAACTGTGCACAAAAGGCTCGCCTTGGCACAAACTGGCTACCCCTGTCAAGACGATTACCTTGGGAAGCCCATGTAAGCAAAAGATCTCCCGAGCAAAAATGGATGTCAGTTCCTTGGATGTGGGCAACTTCTTAAGTGGAATTCAATGTGACATCTTTGAGAGTCGGTCAACCACCATAAGAATAACTGTGTTACCCTGAAAGTTTGGTAACTCCACAATAAAATCCATACAGGTGGGTCCAAGGCCGCTCTCCATTGGGTACGGGTTGTAGAAAACCCACTGGAAGATGTCTTTATGTTTTGTTCTGAGAACACACGGAGCAGGCTGCTATGAAGGTGGCTACATCAGTGCGGAGACTAGGCCACCAGAACTGTTGGGAAATAGCCCAAATGAGTGGATTCTTCCCTTAGTGACCAGCAGCCTTGGGAGATTGGTAAGCCTGGGCACAGCAGTATGGACACTCTCAGGGACAAAGCAGCAGTCACAAGGTTTCTCAAGAGGAGCATGGATCTGAGCAGCAAGGATCTTGTCACCCAAAGGTGAAGTGAGACTGGTACAAACCGTAACCAGAATATGATTAGGAGATATCACATGACTGACTCCATAATGGAAGTGGAGCAAAACTGTCGCGACAATGCAACCGCCCTTACATTCTTAGTACCCGGTAAGAATGAGACTATGTAATTGAAGCTTGACAATAAAAGAGCCCATCACACCCTCCTGGGGGAGAGGCGTTTAGCCTCAGACAAGAATGTGAGATTCTTGTGGTCAGTCAAATGAGAACCAGAACAGTGGTAACCTCGAGGAGATGCCTCCATTATTTAAGGGATAAAATGATCGCCAACAACTCTCTGTCCCCAATCTCATAATTACATCCCGCAGGAGACAACTTCTTGGAAAAGTAGCCACAAGAATGCATAGCGCTCTTGGAGGTGGGACTTTGAGACAGAAGGGCACCAACTCCAGTCCCAGATGCATCAACTTCAAGGATGAAGGCTAACATAGTATCAGGATGTGCCAACACAGGAGCAGAAACAAAGGCAGCCTTGAGAGTTTCAAAGGCCTTAATGAACTCCGGAGATCAATTCTGTGCATTACCGTCCTTTCTGGTCATATCAGTGAGGAGTTTGACCAGAGACGAGAAGTTACGAATAAACTTCTGATAATTGGCAAAACCAAGAAAGCGTTGTAGTGGATGTAAACCCATGGGTCGGGCCACTGTAGAACTGCTGATAGCTTCTCTGGGTACATCGAAAAAACCAGCAGTAAAAAAAGGCATAACCCAGGAATTTAACCTGTTCACAATGGAACTCGCACTTCTCCAATTTACAATACAGGTTTCCAATTTACAATACAGGCTGTTATCTCTCAGCCTCTAAAGCACACGGCAGACATCTGTTCGGTGGCTCTCTAGGGACTTGGAATATATGAGGATATCGTCAAGATAAACCACCACACATTGCTGCAGCAAATCTCGAAGGACATCGTTGATGAACTCCTGAAAAACTGCCGGAGCATTGCAAAGACCAAACAGCATTGAACTGGATCGCCCCCAAATCGCTGAGGAAGTGGAGCAGAACCAGACATACCCCTTGCGCAGGTAATATTTGAGGTGGGTGCCTGCACAGAGACTTGAGCATCAGCAGGAATGGCCTGCAACACAGGTTGTGCTGGAACAGCCACCGTAGGAGGAACCAAGTGACCAGTGCGATTCAGGAGCATCTGTAACGCTATGGCAAACTTATCCATACATTGATCCTGCTCATCCAATCTGGAAAAAATATTACCAGCAGGTGAATTGACTGCATCTTCTGAATTCATGGCCTTCGCCTACTGTCAGGAACCATGAATCAGACTGAGATAGAAGTGCAGTAAAAATCACACTATTTAATAAAAATGGTGAAATAGAACAAACAGACCAAACAAAGTCAAAACATAGCCAATGTACGGTAGCCAGAGCGGATGGTTGAAGCAAGCCAGCAAAAAGGGATCCAGAGAACAGCAAGGTAAAACAAACAGCATGCAGGGTCAGGAGGCAGGAGGGAAGTCAGCCGAGCAGAGTCTTTAATCTGGAAACCAGAAGGGAAGTCAAACAGGCAAAAGTCTTTCACAAGACAACACAGCAGAGATTCATCCAGAGATGTTGACCAGACGAAGGCATCTGAGATCTGATCCAGGCAGTTTATATAGCTAGGAGAGCTCGCTAACGAGCAGGATATGGACATTAGGTGAGACAGAGTGAAAGCTGAGACTAGCAATTAACCTTTAGCTGAGCAACTTGCTCTGAGAAGGGAGGGCTGAGCCCTGACAAACCCCTGATGTGCAGGATTGAAAGTTGCAAACATGCTGACTTTAACAGAACTGGCCCGAGCATGCCGGCTCTTTCGGTGGTTGCCAGTAGCAACAGTGATGTTAGTAATGCCCCTTGTCTTCCTGTACTGGACTACTTTGGCACAGTCTCTCCCCTGAGCTCCCGTAAGCTTACCTCGATCACCCTTAGCAACAGGAGACAGTGCCACGCATATTTCACCATTAACAGCAGGATTTTGAGTGTAAGATTAAGGGGCACTGGGCATGTTTAGAATCCAGTGAGGAATGTCCGGCCTCAGCAGGGCTCAGGACATATTTGTAATCCATGGGTGCGATCACCCACCGTGGTTGCCACGGGCGACAGTTTAGGTTATAATTCACTGAATTGCAGGATATTACTTGCAAGTGTCCCCAGTGCTGGTTGGGGCAACTGGGCAAATAACTGTAGAGGTTGGCAAAGGCTCCTGCCGGTTGCTATGGACAATGGCACAGTTGCAATAGCAAAGTTCAGCTGTCCTTTCCCGGGTTCAAACCACATTTAAAGGCACATTAACAAAATTCCTCGGCCCACTTTGGTTGCTAGGGGCAACAACTGTCAGCATTACATGAGAACAGGCAAATCCCGGAATACGAGCCCCCAAATGTAGTAAATGCCCCCCTTAGGGGTGGCTGGTTGATGTGGTTCACCTGCTCACAACTGCTCTTAATCACACACCTACTGGCATCCAGAATCAGAAAACAGGCTTGCTCTTTGTTTTTGTTGTTTTTGTTTGGGGATTGAACTTAGATAGAGACTTGGGTAGTTATGGGATGCCCAAAGATCAAACAGTTCTGTACATACGACCAGCATATACACTCTCCCGTAGATACACCTCTTCAGCTTCACTCCAGCACACTTCTTACTTCCATGCCAACTCCTGGTTCTTCTCTCCTGCACACTTCTTGCTTCCACCGGTGAGGCTTGGAAGGAAATTTACCAGCCTCCAAACAACTTGCAAGGCCTAGCTAGCACATGTGAGATCTGATGTAGATTTATAAGGCCTCCGCACCACCCTTTGTGGGTATAGGGGTTGAGGTTACACTTATGTAGCAAAGTGACTTAGTTGGTGCTAGCTAGCCAATAATGGACTACAACTCCCAGCCCATCCACACACTGTCCATGACACCAGACCTCAATCTCCTCCTGCACCTTCTCCAGACTATCTTCTTCCCAATCTGTCTTGGGCATCTCACTCCCTTGGGCTGTGTCACTCACTGTTACTTATAATTACTCCCGGAGATCTCTCTGTAGTGTTCTCACTCCTGCTATCCTCTTCCGCTCGCCCTTGTATCTGTCCTCCAGGAGCTCTCTCCTCCTGGCTGCACCCGAGCTCTCCTAGGCCAAGGTCACCCCCCCAGACTAGCCCTGATGGCCTCCACACTACTTCATCTCCGTCACTTCCACCAAAACTTCTCCTCCCCTCTTGGGCAGACCACAGTATTTAAGGAGGCCTGCCCCCTGCCAATCCAGATTGGGGGTTGGTCAGGGCTCCTTACCATACATCAGAAAGCCTCACCTCCTCTTCCCATCCCCTTTTCCAGAATTTTCTGAAGAAAAAGGGAGGGGTAACCAAGGGGTGTTGCTTCCTGCAGTCTCCGGTCCTCCCTGGGCCACTCCCCTGCCCAGAATCAAAACAAACAGGCCTGA
Source organism: Glandirana rugosa (assembly GCA_018402905.1). Lineage (NCBI taxonomy): Eukaryota > Metazoa > Chordata > Amphibia > Anura > Ranidae > Glandirana > Glandirana rugosa. Next base: position 476,227 of record BLSH010543261.1, read on the forward strand.
CTGAGGTCAGGCCTGACCAAATTTACCTACACTCAACAAAAACCTATTTCTAAGCACCTCCCTATGGTAGAGGGCGCTACAATACACTGTAACATTTATTTTGCTCTCTGTGCCCCTGTTCAGAAGATTTCACCTCACTTTCTGTCCCTATGACATTTGGATTTTTAAAATTTTGGGTTGTTGTGGAAACAAGGATTGGTGATAAAACTTCAGTGGAGACACCTTTTTCCCATGATAACTCTTACAGGAGTGAATTTCCCTTCCTGGGGGTAGATTTCCTTTCACTTCCTGTTGTCTCTCTCCGTTTGTAAGTAGGAGTGGTTTGTAAGTAGGAGTGGTTTGTAAGTCAGATGTTTGTAACCTGGGGACCGCCTATATTTCTGTTTTTTTCATTAACTGGAAACACTTTTTCATCATCATTTGCATTTGAAAAAAGGTTTTATTCACCAAGAAATTACAATTTCTATTAACTAGAAGTGGAAGGCTAAAAACCTAACTGCATAGCTCCCCAATTTTCGAACTTGAGACGAGATGAGATGAGGGAGTAGGTCTCAGTATACCAAACATAGTATTCCCCAGTACTCACAAAATACTCCTTAAAGTGGTTGTATGCCCAGATAAAGAAAAAAAAAAAACTGTAAGGCAAAGGCATAATGAGCTAGTATGCACCGCATACTAGCTCATTATGAAATACCATAGAACGAAGCTCCGACAGGTCCGCCCGGTCCCCGCAGAGGGAGCTGACATTTTCCCTCGGGGGATCCTTCTGGGTTCACGGCTCCGGCGCTGTGAGTGGCCAGGGCTGGGAGACGTCACTCTCATGCGCAGGAGCTCTTCTTTCCGGCAAGGTCCGGTGCTATACGACGGGCCTTCACTGTGCATGCACTGCTGTGGTCAGCGGCTGCATGCAAGGTGAATATCTCCTAAACCATGCAGGTTTGGGAGATATTCATTTTACCTACAGGTAAGCCTTATTATAGGCTTACCTGTAGGTAAAAATCACAATTAAGGGGATACAACTGCTTTAATTACAGTGGCATAATTGACAGTATTACAGGCAGCGGCGGCTGTGGTCAGCGGCTGCATGCAAGGTGAATATCTCCTAAACCATGCAGGTTTAGGAGATATTCATTTTACCTACAGGTACAGACACGACATCTCTTTTGGGGTGTTCTTTGGCCTGGGGTACCACGGAGGAGACGGGGAAAGTGCCTCCCATGCAGCCGGCTAACTGCATTCACATTTTGAGGTGGGGGTGTTAATGGGCATTTCACTCTGCGACCATGTTTTTTCACAGAGATATGGATAAAGTTAACCGAAACGACTTGCGAGTACAGAATATGTCTCGCAGTCCTGACTCTCCTAGGAAGGAGTTTAAGTACCTTCTCTAGCAGTGTCGGGAAGACATAGGTCTTCCACAACGTGGGGGTGGAGTTTTACACTTACGTCAATCGGCCGACGTACCCTCCGTGAAAGGGGCAGAGGAGGCACCATGGGGTCCGGTTTCTTGTGGGGTTTTCTCTACAGCACAGACATGGACATCCATTTTACTTATAGAGGATTTGGACGTACCAAATCCTCTATAAGTGGAACGTACGTCGGCGA
>BLSH010543261.1:501180-525579 GCA_018402905.1 Glandirana rugosa
TAAAATTTCGTTTATACGAATACCTTCACCAAAACTCTACTTCACTGGAAAAATTTTAATACATCTACGCCATCCCTCCTATTCAGGTGTACATGGGAGTCACACGAGCCCCCTGGACCATGGGGCCCGGTTGCAAATGCAACCCCTGCAACCCCTATCGTTACGCCCCCACTTAGGGCACAAAACTGTATACTTCCCTCTGTATAACATAAATGAATGAGGAAACTGTGGCTGATATATAGGTTTTTATACTTTAGGCATCATACACATTTATGTCTAGAAAGTTTATAGCAGGGTAGATACTTAATGTCACTTGCCTAAACATGCAGATGCATGGTGAGGTTTGTAATGCACATTCAAGGTAGGTTGGCTCTGGAATACATTTTGATGCACACAGTGAATGGTTTCCTGTCTTGTTCTGACCTGTCTGCTATTGATGTGCTTTGATCTCATAAGCATAAATCCCAAATCTTTTGTGTAGTATCTACATAATTTTAAAAAGGTCACTTCATCTCAAAACCACTTCCATAAGCATATTTGCTTTAAAATGAAGAGATTATTCTTGAAATTGTTTTGCCTGCTTGTGTGACCTTTGTTCACTAGAAATCTAAAACATGTAACTTATTACAACAAATAAGTAATCTATTTCTTAAAATTAGCCCTAGGTTTGGTAAAATCATTCGACCCTTAAAACAGTCAGCAATATATTTGTCTGTTAAAGTTGAATTCTATGCAGCTATATAAATACCATTTAATGCAGTTAAGTATTCATTAAAAAATATTTAATTTGATTTCTAAATGCAGTTAATGTAAGTATCTGACTGTGCCATGATATCAGTTATTATCATAGAGAATTTCTATAGTCCCAAATTGCACAGCATTTTACAAAATAAAGGGAGACAGTGAGTAGAAAGGAGAAGTGACTCCAATATTTAATATCAATTGTGCTGGCCTTTTCCTAATTCCTTTCCTCTATTACCCATCACCACACCGACTCTGATCACTAAGTTCTTTAATGCTTCATTCATTGTTAATGTTTTGCTTCCACCACTCTCTCTTAGTATATAATATTTTTTTCTCCAATACATCGAAATCTAGAGTCTAAAGGCCCATACACACGGTGCGACGGTCGTACAATCGAACGGCCAAAATCATATGTTGGCTGTTGTATCTTGCGTACTGACGTGCACTACGCGATCATACGACCAAGCCAAACGTGGTGACTTGTTAGGAGCGAATAAAGAGAAAGTTCAGGTGCATATGATTTGTGAATTAGGAACGTAGGCTTACAAGAATGGACACTTCCGAGCGTTCCTGACTTCTGAGTATGCGTGTTTTTGCACATACAACTTGTTGGACCAACTTCTCTATACACGTGGTACAACAGTTGTACGACCTTTTCTAGTCTGCTCATCCAACTTCTGTTGTACGACCGTCGCACATCGGCTGTTCTAATCGCGCGTACTAACGGTCGGATGATCGTACAACAAGCGATCGTAAGACCGTTTTCATACGACCGTACCACCGTGTGTACGGGGCTTTAGATGTGAAATACAGCATATAAAAAAAATGTAACAAGGTGATAACATAGCTTTTTCCTGTGCTGTTAAAGATTTCTCCATAAATGAATATATTCATTTTCTTCAACTTTTGCTCCCCCCAGTTGTTTGAAAATTAATATTAAGCTGTTAGGCAGAGGCAAGACAGACTTCCCTGAAGAGATGAGTTTACAGAGATCGCCTAAAGGCAGACACAGTAGGAAATATCTACAGTTTGAGGTTTGAAGTTCCAGAAGAGTAGAAGAGTAGAGGCTGCCAAGAAACCTGGAGGTGAGCATGGGAGAAGGTGACAAGGTAGCTAGCGAGTAGGAGGACTTGGGAAGAGTGAAGAGAATGGTTTGGGTGCGGTTTTGAGTTGAGAATGAGGTTTTGTATGATTTTGTTAATGTATTGAATTTTGAATGTTGGGAAATCAGAAGCCGCTGGAGGGATTAGCAGAGAGGGTTATCAGAGAGTGGTAGGCAAGGTGAATATGTCTGTCATTCATGATAGACTGAGGGGGAGGTAGCCTGTATAAATATAGGCCAATGTGTAGGAAGTTGACTGAAGATATATAAAGTAATGAATGTGATTGTAGACATGGTATGTTCATTTTGGGAGATAACTGAGCAGTAGAGATCTCATCACAAATTGCATTGTTTAAATTATGTTAAATAATTAAAAGAGTTAGTGGATGGTAGCCGTGGGAGACAAAGTAGGGTGTTAAAGGTTGAAAAGAGTTGGCAAAGATTGGATGAGAAGGTGTTAAAGCGGTTGTATACCTGTAAAAAATAAATAAAAAAAAAACTGTAAGGGAAAGGCATAATGAGCTAGTATGCATCACATACTAGCTCATTATGAAATGTTTACCTTACAACAAAGTTCCGATGGGAGTTAGCTGTCCCATAAGGGATGAGTCACTTCTCTGAGCCATTTGCTTGTCTTTGAAAATTCTGCTTAATCTATTGAGTAACAACAGGCTTCTTTCAACAGAGGGTAAAGGGATCGATGAAAACACAAGAGGATACTGAGGCCTCATACACACGGGCGTATTCAAAAAAATAATCAAAACTTCGGGCCCGACGTCAGGGAAAAATCTGTGTTTTTTTCGCCGTTTTGCATCAACGTTAATGAGCGTTAGTAAGCATCGGCGTTAATATGCCTTTTTTTAAAAAAAAAAAGCATTCCTATGCTATTTTTTAACCTAAAAACTTCGGCATCAAAAATGCCGGCTAACATCGGTGTCAAAAACGGCAAAACATTACAGCCTTGGAACGTGCTGGCCGTGGTTTCTACTTTCAGCTCACAGCGTTTTTATGGGGCCATTTACTAACGGAGAGCTGCAAAAAACGTGGCGTCAAAAAACTCCCGTGTGTATGAGGCCTGAAGCTCCATCTGCCTGCTCAAATAAGGAATAAGACATGTTAATATGCAATTTTAGGTTTACCTGGGTTAAAAAAAAAAACACTTTTAAACATTTCAATCATAGTAGGCCTGACCATAGTAGGCCAGACCATGAAAATAGGGCGTGGCTGGCCAGTAGATGGCACTGGGCACCGGAGGACGGCCGTTTTTAGCCCCTGAGAGTCATGCACACATGAGCCACATGTCCCGCAGAAGGAAAGAAAGATCCCAGCTGGGGAAAATTACTGATTTTTTCTCCCAGCCTCGCAGGTACACTTTCCAAGATGGCGCTCTAAGTCTCCTCATTCCCCACATGACTGCTTGACAGACCCAGAGGATCAAAAGGGCTCATCATCCGGAACATCTTCTCTTTTCCAGAGATGAGTGGGAACGACTTAGGCCTTAATGACACCAGGGAACTTCATGATTCTATACTAGAATTCCCCACAAGTGATGAACCTGTCCTGGACACCACTTTAAAGGACATGTTAGTGTCCTTAAGGAGCACCATCCACACAGATATTCTGTCACTAGCACACCAATTTAAGTCTGACTTGAAAGGGGTGGGAGACAGAGTCACACATATTGAAGAAAAAATGGGGGAATTTGCATCAACCTTTAATAAATGAATAGATGTGCACAACAAGAGCAAAGATGACCTAGTCTGGATTAAGTCAAAATAAATAACGTAAAAATAAGAGGCATTCCAGAATCCATCAAGCCCTCTGATTGGAGAGCCAATCTAGTCAACCTCCTACGGGAAACTCTACCAGACGCACCTCTGGAAGAGCTAATCATTGAATGCATTCATAGGCTACCTAAGCCATATTCTGGCTCATCTCCCCCAGGATACAACTGCCCGCATCCATCAATTCCACATTAAAGAGCAGTTTATGTCAGCCGACAGCCTCTAGAAAATCAAATCCACAACCGGAATGTCTTCAGGGGCTTTCCGTTTTTGTCGACCTTTCCACCTATACAATGCAGCAAAGGAAGAAGCTTGCTACTCTCACCAAACCGTTGCGCAATCATCGCATATCCTATCAATGGAGATACCCAGCGAAGCTGCTCATCACCAAGGATAACAGCGTTCACACCATCTCTTCACTATACAAAGGCATTGATATTCTGAAAAAGTGGCAAATCCTGGGAAATGGAAGTTCTACTGCTGGCGCATCACCTCCACCAGAGCCAGACCCTCTTGAATATCAGGATCATTTTCTTCATGTTTTATTATACTTGGGCTCTGGCAGGCCCACATAACGCATATGCTGATTGATATCTTTTTTTTTTTTTTTATATTTGCACCCCCATATTTACCGGCTGATATCCCGCTCAGATTTCTATTAAGGATCACTGTTTTTTCATGTTTGCTTTTCTGTTACAATTGCTATTTCTTCTTCCTTTTTGGTTTTTGCTCTTGTCCTTACTTTCAACCTTTGGTCTTCAGCCTCTTCCCAACCTTGCAGCCCATTAGTATCAACTTCAGCCAAGCATCACAATTCTCCTTTTCATCTGCTTCCCGAGAGTGTACTTGCAGAACTTTATCATCCCTACTACTTCATCCAGAGTATGAGTCTCATTTGGAGTCCACTTTCCTCTTTAAAGCCAAAGGCCTAAACAGCAGCGTCAAACACCATATGGTATGGAGAGAGGCTCTCAAGCTGAATTGGGACATACTATGCCTACAGGAGACTCATTTTAAGGCGAGCAAGCCTCCTTTGTTCTTAAAAAAAAAGATGCCCACATGAATTTTGCTCTAACGCCCCCTCTAAAAAACAGGGAGTGTTGATATCAATTAAGGACACGTTGACCTTCCAACTTTAGGCATCTTTGACTGATCCCCAGGGTCATTATCTGGTTATAATCTGTACAATCAATGCTACCACCTACAGTATCTCACAAAAGTGAGTACACCCCTCACATTTTTGTAAATATTTTATTATATCTTTTCATGTGACAACTCTGAAGAAATGACACTTTGCTACAATGTAGTAGCAAAGTAGTGAGTGTACCTCTAAATAACTCAACACACAGCCATTAATGTCTAAACCGCTGGCAACAAAAGTGAGTACACCCCTGAGTGAAAATGTCTGAATTGGGCCCAAAGTGTCAATATTTTGTATGGCCACCATTATTTTTCAGCACTGCCTTAACCCCCTTGGGCATGGAGTTCACCAGAGCTTCACAGGTTGCTACTCGAGTCCTCTTCCACTCCTCTATGATGACATCACTGAGCTGGTGGATATTAGAGACCTTGAACTCCTCCACCTTCTGTTTGAGGATGCCCCACAGATGCTCAATAGGGTTTAGGTCTGGAGACATGCTTAGCCAGTCCTTCACCTTTACCCTCAGCTTCTTTAGCAAGGCAGTGGTCATCATGGAGGTGTGTTTGGGATCGTTATCATGTTGGAATACTGCCCCGCAGCCTAGTCTCTGAAGGGAGGGAATCATGCTCTGCTTCAGTATGTTATAGTACATGTTGGCATTCATGGTTCCCTCAATGAACTGCAGCTCCCCAGTGCCGGCAGCACTCATGTAGCCCCAGACCATGACACTCCCACCACCATGCTTGACTGTAGGCAAGACACACTTGTCTTTGTACTCCTCACCTGGTTGCCGCCACACACGCTTGAGACCATCTGAACCAAATAAGTTTATCTTGGTCTCACCAGACCAAAGGACATGGTTCGAGTAATCCATGTTCTTAGTCTGCTTGTCTTCAGCAAACTGTTTGCGGGCTTTCTTGTGCATCATTTTTGAAAGAGGCTTCCTTCTGGGACAACAGCCATGCAGACCAATTTTATGCAGTGTGCGGCGTATGGTCTGATCAATGACAGGCTAACCCCCCACCCCTTCAACCTCTGCAGCAATGCTGACAGCAGTCATACATCTACTATTTCCCAAGGACAACCTCTGGATATGACGCTGAGCTTGTGCACTCAACTTCTTTAGTCGACCATGGCGAGGCCTGTTCTGAGTGGAACCTGTCCTATTAAACCGCTGTATGGTCTTGGCCACCATGCTGCAACTCACTTTCAGGGTCTTGACAGACTTCTTATAGCCTAGGCCATCTTTATGTAGAGTAAAAATTCTTTTTTTCAGATCCTCAGAGAGTTCTTTGACATGAGGTGCCATGTTGAACTTCCAGTGACCAGTATGAGAGAGTGAGAGCGATAACAGCACATTTAACACACCTGCTTCCTTTTCACACCAGAGACCTTGTAACACTAATGAGTTACATAACACCGGGGAGGGAAAATGGCTAATTGAGTACAATTTGGAAATTTTTACTTAGGGGTGCACTCACTTTTGTTGCCAGCGGTTTAGACATTAATGGCTGTGTGTTGAGTTATTTTGCGGGGACAGCAAATTTACACTTTTATAAAAGCTGTACACTCACTACTTTACATTGTAGCAAAGTGTCATTTCTTCAGTGTTGTCACATGAAAAGATATAATAAAATATTTACAAAAATGTGAGGGGTGTACTCACTTTTGTGAGATACTGTATATGATTATAAACTTGTACCTTCCCAATGCCAAACCAATATCGCCCCTCAGAAAAATATGGAAGAAAGTAAAACCTATGTGCAGGGGGCATATTATCTAATGTGGAGATTTTAATGTTGTCCCTTGCAAGTTGATGGACACTTCAGATCCCTCCCTCAACCGGGCACCCGGAGCAACTCCCTCAACCGGGCACACCAAGCAACTATGTGCAAGGGGCATATTATCTAATGTGGAGATTTTAATGCTATCCCTTGCAAGTTGATGGACACTTCAGATCCCTCCCTCAACCAGGCACATCAAGCAACTCACATTTTCTTACCTTCTCCCAGTTGTTCAATGTGTGGCACTGTCAATACTCAACGGGAAAGGGACTTCTCTTTTTTCTCTCATGCGCACCACACTTATTCACAAATTGACTTGGTAGATACGTTTTTACTCCAAAATGTAAACAGATCTTAGATTGGTAATATTACGTGGTCAGACCACGCTCCTCTGTCTATCACGGTGGATGGAGAAATTATGTACTGTTGATGTCACAACCCGAAAATAAATCAAAAATCCAGGAAGTCTTGCGAGAGTTCTTTCAAATCTATGACCCCTCCACCTCGGACCCCTTCACACTGTGGAATTCACACAAGGCGATTTTGAGAAGTCATCTACTCCAAATGAGTTCCATTGCTAAGAGGCACAGGATGCAGTGGCTTGATAGCTTCCTCCTATCCATAAACCAGTTGGAACATGCACGCAAGCAAAACCCAACTCCTCTCTTATTAGAAAAGTTGAATCGTACAAGAAATAGTCTTAGACTACTTTTGTTGTCGCAACATCATAGACAAATTAAATATATACATCCTAACAGTTACCATCACAAAGCAGGTAAACTACTAGCACAACAACTCAATCTGCAAGATATAAAGGATGGTTTTAGTTCTTATTATAGCTCCCTATACAATCTTCACCAAGGCCCCTGCACAGTTCAACCAACCCCCAAGCAGATAGAAGAGTTTTTGGATTCAGTCTGCCTACGCAAAATCTCACCTGAGGAGTTGAATATCCTAAACCAACCTTTCACCACTAAAGAAATTACGGATGTTATTCATACTCCTGCCCATAATAGGTCACTAGGGCCTGATGGATTTTCATCAGAATACTACCAGCTGTTCCATTCCATTTTGTCCCCTTATTTGGAGTCGGTGTTCAACACTGCTTTGTCCAATACGTCCTTTCCATCTGAAATGCTTGAAGCAATCATCATTACACTGCCTAAACCGGGAAAAGATCATATTTCCCCACAAAACTTTAGGCCTAGCGCTCTACTAAGTGTGGATTTGAAAATATATTCTAGACTCATAACAAACAGACTTCTTCATTTCCTACCTTCATTAGTGAAATCTGATCAGGTGGGCTTTGTTCCGAGTCGTCAGACTGCAGATGCTACCTGTCACATTCTTAACCTATTGCACCCTGTTAAGGTCACTAAAAGGCCTTCTCTGCTCCTTACTTTGGATGCAGAGAAGGCCTTTGATAGAGTGCACTGGGGCTATCTCTCACAAGTATTACATAAATTTGGCCTACAAGGAGAGATATTTTCGACAATTACAGCCCTACAGTATATACGACTTCTTTGGCCCATGTTTATACTGAAGGTCTGTTATCTAAGAGCTTCACAATTACCAACGGCACAAGGTAGGGGTGTCCACTATCCCTACTTATATTTGCCCTGGCCAAATATAAGTGGCGGAAATAAGATCACATGGCCATATTAAGGGGATCGCCCCCAAAAAGAATCCCTATGTGATCACACTTTTCACTGACAATATCATCCTAACACTGACAGCAGTGGCGGCTGGTGCTCCAGCCAGGGGGGTAGCAAACAAACCACCCCCCAGCGGCAATCAGACCACCCTCTCCGCCGGTGGGTGGTACTCACACGGTTGGTGGTGATGCAGGGCAGAGAGATTGCTCTGATGCTCCGATGACAGTGGCCATCTTCCCTTCCAGATCTCCCCGTACATCCTCCCCACCCCCTGGTACCAGCCAATACAATCGCACTCCTCCTGCTTCCAGATTGGCCAAGAGGAGAATCATTGTGAGAATAGCAAATATTCATTTGCTATTATCACACAACTGGGCATGCTCTGCGCCCCGAGATCACCCTTTTTTGAAGCCAATTAGAGTCTCAGGCTCTAATCACATCCGTCAAAAAACAACAACTCTCCATTGGAATCCTTGCGTCTGGTGGCCTGTGTGTAGATTAGGGGGCCAATTCAAACACATGAATAGGGGGACATCGCCCCTGCGCCCTGTACGGAGCGACCACCACTGACTGACAGACCCAAAACTATCGCCACCAGCTGTTCATACTGTATTAAAGTTATTATAATTCTGTTTCCTATTACAATGTCAACGAGTCCAAATCCAACATTCTTGGAACTTTTTTCCCTGCAAAGACCAAATCTAGTCTCCAATCTCTGTTCCCGTACCCCTGGGTAACGGACTCCTTCCCATACTTGAAAATAACCTTAAGGACTCCCACTTCCAATTTGTACAAATATAATTATCTGCCCTTATTAGCGACCATACAACAAGACTTAACTAGATTGAGCAAACATTACCTGTTGTGGGCAGTTAGACTCGCAACATTTAAAATGCTGATCCTCCCTAAAATGTTATATATATTCAGGGTGCTCCCCATAAGGGTTCCATTTACTTTTTTCAAAAAGCGACAAGGTATACTTGGGTGGTATCTATGGGCAAATGGTAGGGCATGCTGTGCTCATTCTATATTAGTGAAACATAGGAAGGTGGGCCTTCCTGATATATATGATTACTATATGGCCATGTTGCTAGACCAAATTAAATTTGGTTCCAGGCCCCAAGTTCAGTGTGAAACCACAGATCCCAGAGCTCAGCAAGAGTATCCACGTGAGAAAGATGGTCCAATTTAACTGACACTGTGTGACAATCCCTCCACCAGCAGGCAAAATGCTCTCTTACTGAAACAGATGGACCCCCGATTTACAAGTAAGTCAATCACGCTGATGGTCACCAGCAATCCGGACATTCCATAGAGCCCGATGAACATGTGGAGACAAACAAATTTTAAGGGCTCTCTGTTATTTTGAACTAAGACCAATTTATTTAGAAATGGCACACTCATATGATATCCATAAATCAAAAGCATAAAAATACAATCAAGGACAGTAACTGCATATTCCAGCTCCATACATACATTGATGAATGTATAATGCACGGAGCTCGAATATTACCTAATAGGGATTTTCTCAGGCACACCCAGATTGTTTCTTACCTTCTCCATCACCCTACTACAGAGCTCCATGTCTCAATGACAGCTTGGCAATATTGGACTTAACCCAAAACGCAAAGGAATATCTCTTTTTTTAAATTTCTCCATGCTAAATCACTCTTTACCAAACCCAACCATTTAAATAAATGGGACTCCAAACTACAACACAATATCTCTGATCAACAATGGCAATCTAACATTAAAATCAATTTATCAGCATCCCGCTGTACAACATATTGGAAAATGGCACAGAAACTCATCTAAGATGGTACTACACACCCTATACTTTGTCTAATTACAACAACACAACCTCTAATCTATGTTAGAGAGGGTGCGGCCAGCTAATACTAATGGTGTGGGCATGCCCACATTTACGTAGTTTCTGTTTTTAGCTTAACCACTTCCCATCCGGGCCAATTCTGGCACTTCGCTCCTACATGTAAAAATCATAATTTTTTTTGCTAGAAAATTACTCAGAAACCCCAAACGTTATATATGTTTTTTAGCAGAGATCCTAGGGAATAAAATGGCGGTCATGGCAACTTTTTATGTCACGCAGTATTTGCTCAGGGATTTTTCAAATGTGTTTTTTTTGTGATGAAAAACAGTTTCATAAATTAAAAAAAAAAAAAACAAATCATTAAAGTTAGCCCAATTTTTTGTTTAATGTGAAAGATGATGTTACACTGAGTAAATAGATACCCAACATGTCACGCTTTAAAATTGCACACGTGGCGCCAAGCTTTGGTACTTAAAAATATCCATAGGCGACGCTTTAAATTTTTTTACAGATTACCTGTTTAGAGTTACAGAGGAGGTCTTGGGGTAGAATTGTTGCTCTTGCTCTAACGCATGTGGCAAAACCTCACATGTGTGATTTGAATGCCGTTTACATATGCAAGCGTGACTTACGTATGCGTTTGCTTCTGTACGCAATCACGCGGGGATGGGGGCGCTTTACATTTTTTATTTTTTTTTTAGCAAAGATTACTGGGATAATCACCAAACCCAACTTTCCTCAGGCCATTATAAATATTGATATTGATTTAATACCCCGGGACGTAAGGCCTATAACCATGCATGTGCTGTTTGCAGTGCGACTTATTCCACTACGCAAATTAAAAGATTAATCTCCGAATGAAGGCGAGGTTAAAGGACACATTGCAGATGTCTATGCATTGGAACAGATCATGGCTTGTAAGGAAGGCAAGTTGACTAGATATTTTAAACTTTGGGCTCCCTGGAGGGCATTTAGAAAGGACACATAAATACCTGGCTGTCTTACCAATTTTTAGTTGTTCTGTCAAACCCTTTAAAGAAGACTACTCATCTGTAAGGCGCTATGTAAGGATATCTTGTATCTTTATCACAGAGGCACCCAGTCGTACGTACCCTATGTTTAACACATAGCATTGGTAATGTTATTCTACACATGTTTACATGTAATGGAGGAGGATTTTCTATTTTTCATATTTCGGCACCAGGTGTCGATATGAGTCAAGATATCTATGACTATTTGTTTTCTTGTTATTGTTATCAGATCCTACTAAGGTCCTAGTTGCATTATACCTTGCAATGTGTTCTTCCTCTTTTTATTTATTTATTTTTTTTGCTTCTTCATTTCTTTATACAACCATCTGTGTATCACTGTAACTGTAAAAAAAATTCTCAATAACAATTATTTGAGTTAAAAATTAATGAAAATAAAAAAAAATGTATAATATAAGATAATATTTTAATATTTTAAATGTATTTTTTCTAGATTGCTGAACTGGCAAATCCGGTTACTTGGTTGGATGCTGGTGCACAAGTCTTCTACTCTTTCTCTCTTGCATTTGGTGGCCTTATTTCCTTTTCAAGTTACAATTCTATACAGTAAGTATACCTTTTATGTTTATTTTTCTATAAATAAATACCTACTAGAGTGAGAGATACTGTATATGATACAGAAATATTTATTTTTAAATAATTATACACTAACATCATTTTTTTAACGACCCCTTCCCTATATAGCCATTTACTCCTATGCAAAGCTAGTACTTGCAAGTGTAAATTAACAGGGAAGTAGGGTAAGCAGATTTAATGGACAGTACAACTTTCACTAATATATATTACAAATATGTGCAGAAATGTTGGCAATCATTTGGGAAAACAAAAGTGCCCAGAAGCACTGTGCCATGAGTGAGAGTCTCACAGACCCAAATAAAACTCAGCACATGCATTTTTAAAAACGGAAACTCTTCCGTTACATATGCTTTTCTGTCCACTGACTATAGGCCTAGAGCTAACACTGAGCCTGCCTCAAAAAGCACTGCTTTGAACTAGTCAGGGGCTAATTAACAGCCAGCAACTGTTGAGACAATGAACACTTCAGTCGGAGCTCAGGAGTATATCATTTCAATATATAGCATATAGAGTGCAGGGGTCTGGAGTAAATAACACATAAAGTGCATTGACTAGGAGTACGTATATCAAGTACAGCTCAGCGAACAGAGTGCAGCTGCCTTAAGCATGTTATATACAACAGTAAAGGGATGTACCATGCAGCACAGGGTACACACTATGGCTATCAAGAGTATATAATGTATACTATATCTTACATATTCATGAGTGCTGCAATCAGTATGTGGGGCTGTACATACTCCTGACCACTACCCTCTGTAGACTGCGTTATACTCCCAGCAAACAAAGTGGTTGCCTATTTCATCTATAGCCCAAAGTACAGAGTGCAGTGGTCATGAGTATATAACATACAGCCCCTACTTAACCACCTCCCACCCAGCCACTGTATATATACGGCCGGGTGGGAGCTTCCCCGTTCTGACAGGATGTGTATTTATGTCCTGCAGAATGGGTGCTCGCAGCGCGGCCAGGCGGCGCGCTGCGGCTCGATCCTGTGATCATTATGATGACAGGATCCAACCGAGCAGAGATCGGGATATGGGCGCAGTGATTGGCCCTCCTGATCATGTGACGGCTGTGTCCAATCATGGTCTTTGTGAATTTTCCTATCGCACTCCTTACTGGCAAAAGGCTCTAATGTAATCGGGTGCTGTAACGAAATCCAGCTGGGTCCTGGAGATCAATCGTCATGCAAGTGTATAAATTCGTCAGCACACCACGGATCCTTGTCCAAAAGTTTCGTTTATTGAAAAAAATCACATCACAGCAGATTGCAACGTTTCGGAGCCGCGCAGGGCCCCTTCATCAGGCATGTGATTTTTTTCAATAAACGAAACTTTTGGACAAGGATCCGTGGTGTGCTGACGAATTTATACACTTGTGTCCAATCATGGCCGTCACATTGTAAACAGAGACGAACGTCTCTGTGATAGTTCTCCCCCCGCCGAGGTCAGTGAGAGCTCAGTGCGGGGGGGAGGGGGGAAGCTGCAGCTCGGTGACAGCTCTCTGCATGATGATGATTTCATGCAGAGAGCTCTCACAGATCGCCCCCCACACAGTGCACCAAGCGCCACCGATACCCCTGTCCCCATACACATCAGTGTCCCCATAAAACAGTCCCCAAAACATCTGTATGTCCCCCATCACATCTGTCACCATACACAAAACATCTGTCACAGTCCCCAAAGCATCTGTATGTCCCCGTCACATCTGTCATAGTCCCCAAAACATCTGTCTGTCCACCAACACCAAATAAACCCCGATTAGGGTTATTTTTACCAAAGAAATGTAGCAGTATCATTTTTGGTCAAAATTTATGAAGAGATATTACTTATTTGCAAAATTTTATAACAGAAACGAAGAAAAATGCATTGTTTTTGAAAATTGTCAGTCTTTTTTAATCTATAGCGCAAAAAATAAAAAACCCAGGGGTGATTAAATACCACCAAAAGAAAGCTCTATTTGTGTGAAAAAAATGATAAAAATGTCATATGGGTATAGTGTCGCATGACCGCGCAATTGTCATTCAAACTGCAACAGTGCTGAAAGCTGAAAATTGGTCCGGGAAGGAAGGGGGTTTAAGTGCCCAGTATTGAAGTGGTTAAGGAGACCACTGGTCAGAAGTATGTAAAGTAAAGCCTAGCGTACAGAGTGCAGGGCCTAGGAATATGCAATATACACCCCACTGTAAAGGGTGAAGCACTCAGTACAGTCCAATGGGCAAGCACATCATACAGAATAGGTTGGCCAGGACTCAGGAGTATGCAATGTATATGGTAAATTACATGATCCTGACCTCTGCAGCCTGAATGCAGTGTCTTACATCACATACTCATGTATGTCAACTTGGCAAAATCTCTGGCTTAACAGATGCTGGATCACACTCTTTGTGCTGTAACAGACTGGGCTCTGAAGACCCAACAGCAGAAGGAGGAGATGACCTTCCTGCTTTCTTAGAGTCAGCAGGATCCTTTAACAACTGACTCAATCTCCCTGAGGTACTGAAAGCTGCAGGCAGCTGAGGGGTACATGGAGGAGAAAAGAGGTTGAGGTGCTGACAGTGAGGACAAGAAGGATGTGGAGCAGACATCCAGGGGTACGTTTCATCACTCCGAAATCCCAGGAGTTGTACATAGCTGGGTAAGATCATTGAGAATACTGTCGGCCAAGATGACACTTAGAACTCACGGCCCTCTTTTGCAGACAGTTTGTGGGAAATGGGCTGTTTTCATGCTGAAGTGCCTGCACAAAGACCCCAGGATTCGGGCCACTAAAAAGATGGACTATTACTGACTGGCCAGCCATTTGGAGCCATAATTAAAGGGGAAATTGGCAGAGTTCATGCTGTCATCCCAGAGGAAGCACAAACTGTGCCATTTGAAAGAGATGTTTCCAGAAGAACCTTTTCATTTGCTTTCCAGAGAGTGTCAGGCTTCCCTTTCATGGCCAATATACTTTCACTCTTCAGATTCCTGAAATGAGGAGAAGTCGTGGCAGTCATTTTTCAAACCACAGTTGACAGGCCTTTCTGCTGACAGCAATCAAGGGCAGCACCTAAACCATATGATTTCTGATTACCTGAACCCATGGACTTGTGAGCGTCCAGATTGGACCACTGGCTCAGAGCTTGCTCAGTAAATACTGGAGCTGTTGGTTTGCCCTGCGACAAGTGTGCTGACACAGTTGACGGGCTAACTTAGTAATTAGTTACTGCTAGTTAGTGCTGACCTACCACCTTACATACTCCTGCCATTATTAACAGCTCATTGCACCATTACCAGCTCCTTCTACCACTGCTGGCCTGCCACCATTACAAGCTCCTCTCAATGCCACTGGCCTCAAACAATTACCAGATCTTGCCATCGATGCTGATCTGCCACCATTACTATCTCCTCACACCATCACCACTGCTGGCCTGCCATTATTATTATTACCTTCCAACATTACCAGCTACTTCCCTGCTGCTGGCCTGACACCTTTGCCAGCTCCTTCCACCACTGTTGATCTGCCACCATTGTGATCTCCTACCACCATTACGTGCTTCTTCCACTGCTGCGGGTTAGCCATCATTAACAGCTTCTTCCACCACTGCTGGTCTGCCTCCATTACCAGCTCTTGCCATCACTACTGGTCTACCACCATTACGATCTCCTGTCGCTACTACCAACTCCTTTTACAGCTCCTGACCTGCCACTATAACTACCACCATCTACCATTACCAGCTCCTTCCACCACAGTTGGCCTGGGACTTTTAACAGCTCCTTCCAATACTGCTTTCTGCCATCATTGCCATCTGTTGCCACAATTATAAACTCCTTCCTCCACTGCTGGCCTGCCTCTATTACTAGTTTCTGCCACTACTGCGGGCCACCATTATAATATCCTGCCACCATTATCAGCTACTTACGCCACTGCTGGCCTGCCTTAATTACTATCTCCTGCCATAGCTGCTGGCTTTCCATCATTACTATCTCCTGCCACCACTGCTGGCCTATAACTATAACATCTCATGATGCCTCCACTGCCCTATTTTGCTGTTCTGCCACATTAAAGGTGCCACACAAATTTTCCACAGTTGGGCCTCAAATATGTAAATTATGCAAAATATGTAATCTTTTCTGCGGGGTCAAGCCTTCATAGTGCACTAAAGTTTCTGACCTGTTCTGGAGATCAGACACTGTAAAGTTGTCACACATAGGGGTTGATTTACTAAACCTGGAGAGTGCAAAAACTGGTGTAGCTTTGCATGCTAGCCAGTCAGCTTCTAACCTCAGCTTGTTCAATCAAGCCTTGACAATAAAACCTTGAAGCTGATTGGTTTCTGTGTGGAGCTGCACCAAATTTTGCACTTTCAAGCTTGAGTACCGTAAATAAACCCCATAATGTTTATATAGCTGAGCCTCAGCTGCAAAATTCATAGTGTTTGCTGCAGGGTAAATCATTGCATGTGCCTCCTAGTTTGTGGCCTATTCCACCGCTCCAGCAGTCAAAAATATCAGTCCTTTTTCTCTAAATGAGTGCACTCTAATAATGATTTCTTAATTAAAACCTGCCTAGTTTTTCCCTGTTAAACTGTGAGCCAGTAAAAGCACTTACATAATGAGCATGGAGTCAGTACAGAATTTTGCTAGCTTTTCTCTACTACTTCAATTGGCACAACATGAAACAGAATACAAGTTCTAAGCTTCCAGTTTTTACAAAATTTAGAAATAAAAAAGTTTTAGCTGGAGTTCTACTCAAATTGAAAAAAGGTTTACCATTGATTTTGGACCTTTGCATAAATGTTTTCTTAAATATATCATCTTCTTTTTATTGGAAATGCCATTCTAAGATATAATTACAGTATTATACAGCCTTACGTAGCAAACATACTTAACATTTTACAACACCATATCATTATTGAACAAATGGTTCAAACATTCAAGGCCATTGATGGAAAAATATAGTGTCCAGGGACAGGTGAACTCTTTTGTCTGTGTGTGCAGCACTAAATATACATTCTTAGAGGACACTGGCTGCAGGTCTGCTCAGCCACTCAACTTCACACTGGGCAAGCACTGACCAGTGGTCCATCCATTTATCAAGGGAGTCATCTGTTAGATAAGTGTCAACATCCACACTTTACATGCACTCCCCCATCGTATCATGCAGCCATTGTTGATAGCTGCTGCCAGAAGACAGATCCTGTTGCTGGGTAGAGAAAAATGTTTTGAATACCTCACTTAGACAGCCACTCTCACCACTTCTCCTTCTTTATTGACAGCGTGTTCCAAGCCTTGTTAGTTAAACAGTATACTGCCAGCCTATGTAAAGGTGGTTACCAGGTTCCTCTGTAGTATGATCTTTGGGTGTTTCCTCTTTGCCCCCTCTGTGAGGACAGGATGAGCTCTGCAAATTTCTCCATGTATCGTGGATCCAGGAGGCTCTGAGGAGGCATGAACAAGCCAATCTGCCAGTCTCTGAGAGTTTCTGCAGACAACATTGTCCTTTACTTCCTCCCCCTAGCCACATACAGCTCCTTGGGTTTGTGAGGGGCAAAAGATACTCTTGCTGACCTGTGTGGTCTGGTAACATGAAAACATTACCTATCGCATGATGGTGGAAGGAAGAAATAGCAGCCTGGAACCTGCTACTGTGGTACAGCACAGGCCACAAATTCACAAAAGTGGGCTTAATCCACTGGCTAGAAAGACATGAGCTGCAAAAAATAACAGCAATTTTGCCAAACTGACATTTTTGCTAATTGGCATGAGGATGCCTGTCAGGCTGTGCTCCAACACTTGCAGACTACCATCCGATCCTCGCACCTTGGCCCGTAGGTCCGACCATTGTCACAGTCTCTGCTGATGGCTCCCAGAAAGCGCAAACCCAGTACCATCTTCACCAGCACCGCGGAAGCACCGTTTATTATGATGTGCCTGTATACTTCCTACCTCATGTGAGTGAATATTTGTTGATTTTACAATAAATTGGTTGTGAGTAGGGATGGGCTTGATGTTCGAGTCAAAAGTAAGTTTGACTCGAACATCAGCAGTTCGTTTGTTCGTAGAACAAATGAACAAATGGGGTGCTCGCAGGAAGTGCGCCTGCTTCGGAGTGCCCATAATGCACTGCGAGATCGCAGTGCATTGACAGCTGCTGATTGGCCAAAGCATGCACATGACCTGTATGCTTTGGCCAATTACAGCACGGTGTGCTGTGAGAGCCATGATTGATCAAAAGCAGGGTGCCTTTGGCCAATCATGGCTCAGGGGCCACATCCCGCACTATATAAGTCTCCTGTTTACACAGCAGTTGTATATAGTGAATGAATGGAGATTAGGCAGGCAGTTAGTGTAGTGTGCAGTCAGTCAGTGTAGTACATATAATACAGTTTAGAGTATTTAATGCAGTCAGTGTAGTATATATAATACAGTTTAGAGTATTTAATGCAGTCAGTGTAGTATATATAATACAGTTCAGAGTATATAGTGCAGTCAGTGTAGTATATATAATACAGTGGAGAGTATATAGTGCAGTCATTGCAATATATATAATACAGTGGAGAGTATATAGTGCAGTCAGTGTGGTATATATAATACAGTGGAGAGTATATAGTGCAGTCAGTGTATTATATATAATACAGTGGAGAGTATATAGTGCAGTCAGCATAGTATATATAATACAGTGGAGAATATATAATGCAGTCAGTGTAGTATATATAACACAGTGTATTGAAGTGGTTAAGGCTAACCCTATTACAGAATTAAGAAAAAAATGGCATGGGGTCCCCCCAAAATCCATACCAGGCCCTTTGGGTCTGGTATAGATTTTAAGGGCAACTCCACGCCAAAATTTTTAAAAAAACGGCGTGCACCCCCCCCAAAACCCATACCAGTCCCTTTAGGTCTGGCATAGATTTTAAGGGGAACTCTTCGCCAAAATTAAAATAAAAAATGTCTTGGGGACCCCCCAATATCCATACCACACCCTTATCCCAGCATGCAGCCTGGCAGGCCAGGAAGGGGGGGTGAGCAAGCGCCCCCTCCCTTGAACCATACCAGGCCGCTTGCCCTCAACATGGACAGGGTGCTTTGGGGTGCCCCCCAAAGCACCTTGTCCCCATGTTGATGTGAACAAGGGCCTCTTCCCGACAACCCTAGTCGGTGATTTCGGAGGCTGCGGGCGGGGGGTTTATCGGAATCTGTATGCCCCCTTTAACAAGGGGCCCCCAGATCCCGTCCCATTCACCAAAAAAGTAAAAACCACAAAAGACAGTTTTTGACAATTCCTTTATTAAAAAAGAGAAAAAAAAAGTGTCCCGTGATGTACATCCAACGTCAATCACAACGCCCGACGGACCTGAAAAATAGAAAGAAAACGGACAAAACTCTGCCTCAATGGGAGGGCTCCCGCCGACTGCTGTCTCTTCTCTTTGACAGCTGTTATATAGGCAAGGGCGGGCCACCTGGTGACACAACTTAGTGACCCGCCCACTTCTGATGTCATATGAGTGAGAGTTAATGTGTCTCTTCATACATGTGATAGCCAAATGACCAATGGTATTGCCACACTTGATGAGCTTTATAGATTGCAAATTACTATGATTGCTGATATTGCGCCCCTCCCTGACTCCTCCTTTGCTAAATCTGGCACCCAAGTTTGGTCAGACCTCATCATCACTAACCACCCATCATTAGAGTCAACTTGGCAGTAGACTGCATTTGTGCCAATTGGTTCTGCCAACCTGTATGCTCCTATTGCTCTCCACCTCAACCTCAGATGCAATTAATTTCTGCACATCCAGGTGGTGGGGTCACAGCAGAAGTAGAAGGGGCGGGCCACAGGCCACTTTAGCGCTGCTGATGACTTCAATCTGCTCTGCACAAAGGAGGATGACAATAAAGGCTTAGTTAGCCACTCCATCAACTTCTCCACAGGCTCTGGGTGTATAGCACACTCAGTGTTACAAAAGAAAGGCACACGTGTCCTGCCTGCAGGTGCTGCCCCCAAACCATCACTTTGACCTGTAGACGTGAATCCTGCTTCTCCTGTTGGGCCTTCCAGACATGCTGTTTATGTGGGGCTTATTGCCTAATTGTATCAGGAACTCTGGCTAGAGCTATATGTGGGGGATGTGGTGCTTGGGTGCACAGGCCAAACTGCTTTGGTGGACAAAACTGTACCACAATAATATTCCATGTGCTGTTGCAAGTAAATGTCAGTTTTTGTGGTGTTACCAATAACTTCACACTGTGTTTGCTGCTGCTGACCCTGTCACGATCCAATAACAGTTTTTGCAATGCATTATGGAACATTTGGTGGAGAAATTCTTGCAAAATGTCCCAAAAGTTAAGATTTTTTCTGAACGCCAAAAATTTGGTCCAACCTTAGGCTTGGACCACACTCTGTGCTCATCCTTACTGCTGATCAGATCTGCTAGTTTTTTACGTGGTGTTTTGACTTACTACTGCATTTTAAATTTGTGTTTGAAAAACCTTTATTAGTTAATATTGCCACATCTCAATGGTATTGCTATTATGGCTAAGCTATTTTAAAAATGTAATTGTTTTCTTTTTTGCCACTATATAAGTTTTTTTAGATTTAGCCTACAGATTAAAGATTTTATATAGATCACTGATCTATACCATTATATTTTGCTTTAAAAATGTGTGATATAACTATTAATAACTTGATTCCTGAATGATATCGCACAACATTGCTTTCTATTAAATCAGATGTAGTGAGGTTTTGGTGTTGGCATTTGGTTTCTCCAAACATAATGTTATGTATATTTATCATCCTAGTGTTCTTATTGCCTGTTTGTGAATAGAACTGCCTGCCCTTGTACTAATCTTTTTTA
This sequence comes from Glandirana rugosa, assembly GCA_018402905.1. NCBI lineage: Eukaryota > Metazoa > Chordata > Amphibia > Anura > Ranidae > Glandirana > Glandirana rugosa. The sequence continues at coordinate 521,686 of BLSH010543261.1, forward strand.
GACAGCTACACCTACAATGAGCAGGAGTAGAGCTACATTTTTGCAATGTGTAATCTATCTGTCTGACTGTAGATTAGGGGAGAACCAATTCTTTACAAATCCCTTTTTAAAATTTTCTATGTTCCTATTAGTCCAAATTCTAAGTCAACAGAATTCTGTTGTGAATAGCTGGTGACCATAATTGTATGATTTTTTTTTGTTTTTTTATATGGTAGGACAGGTTGGGCCAACACCTGAGCTGAGAGTGAAACATTTGTCATTGACTAGAATCCATGATTTAAATTGCCCTCTTCTTCGCATGTACTTTTCCTAGAGATTGGTATTCTTTGCTGCCGATTATCTTGATTGCTTAAACTATAGGACTTGATTTACTAAAAGGAAACACATAAGGGCAGAAAGAAATGGCTGGATAATTGTCACACTTTCAAAGTGGGTTCACATGTGGACACATGTATTTGCACCCTACAGTCATGATCCCCTTACTGATCTGCTTAAGGGCCAGTTCACACCACATGCAGTCCAGTACGTTTTTATTCTGCATCAAAAATGCATGGAAAGTAGGTTATATGGTTTCCAATGGCATAGTTCACACCAGTGCAGTCAGTTCCAGCTCCAGAAAAAAAAGTAGAACATGCTGCATTTTGCATGCGCTGAATTGTACTGGAATGCGGTAAAATGCATCAAAAATGCACTGGAATGCACCTACATGCACCAAAAACGCACTGGAATGCACATGTCCTAAGAAAAAAGGGGGAAAAAATGCACTGGACTGCATCAAAAACGCACCGGAAACGTGTCAAAAACGCGCATGCAGAAAAGCATCCGGAACGCATCCGGACTGCGTTTCTATGGTGTGAACTGGCCCTAAATGCACACCCATGTTCAATGCAAACATTGCTTTCCTAGTTTGCAGTATTCCTAGAATATGTAAATAACACCACTTTTTTCTTGCTTTTATGCTGAAAATGTGCACTAAGAAATGTGTTGCTCAGAATCCAACTTAAATGTCAGCTCTTTTTCACACATGCAAATTAGCTAACAGATGTCAAATAGCCCCAAAAACCTTAGGAAAAAAATCCCAATTTTCTGTAAGGTATACCAGAATATAGTGTATGTGTGGATGCTGATGCATACACCTCTTAACAAAGCACATTTTCTAAGAATGTGTATGCCAACTGGTGTCTGTGTATCCACGAGTATTAGGGGTCCATATTACTGTGCAGATACAATTATGTTACAATTATGTTGAATGGTCTGTTATGTGTGTGTACAAAACATAAAATGCTGCATATAATGACTGTCAAATAATACTGTCATTATTAATATAACTTATTTGAAAGTCTGATCATATATTGATAATCATTTGTGCAGAAATCCAAATTATTTGAAAGGGTTAATGTGGTTTCTCTTAAAACTCTATTTGTAGTTAATGTTTACCAAATTGAATTTCTAACAAAGGTGCTTCACTAATATTATGCATAGAAATAAATGTATTTCTATTTTACAGCAACAACTGTGAACGGGATGCCGTCATTATCTCTATCATTAATGGTTGCACATCTGTATATTCTGCCACAGTTATTTACGCAATCATTGGATTCCGTGCTACAGCTAGATATGATGACTGCTTTGCCAGGTGAGCAATGGAAAGAAATCCTAATGTTGCTCGAATTCGAACTGTAAACATGTTTCTGGAATCAAAGACTGTGTGTGTTATTAGAGTACCATTTCAAAATAATGCTGTTTTAGTTAAGCCAAAGGTGATTTAAAGAGTCATTGTAATCATTTGATGAAGATTTTTCTTTTGTTTCTTCACATTGCCACATTCGAATCGAAAAAAAACCCTGAAAGCTTTCAATTCGGCCGATTCAAAATTTATCGATTCGAACGTTTCAAATAAGAAAAAAAATCTGTAAGTTTGAAGAAAGTTTGAAAAAGACATAAAACAAATTCCAAATACAAAAAACATAGCCACTGCCCCCCATCCCCTTCTTCCCACCAGGGTCACTCGGTGAGAAAGCTTTATTCAGTAGACAAAGCCTTCTTACTCACAAATCCCCCAATGAAAAAGTAAAAATGTATAAAAATATTTTTGGGCCTTTTCCTTATTTTTTGTGTATTTTCCTTTTTTAGGAAATAGGGAAAAGAGCAAAATCAAAAAAACTTAGAACTTATGAGAGAGTACACCATTTTTTGTTTCTTTATTTGGTATATTTTATTGTTACATGGCAAAAAATAAATTGTTATTGTGTATATTTAAAAAAAAACATGAAAAAAATTACAATACGCAGTAAAAGTAAAAAAAAGGCAAAATGATCGCACAATTTAAAAATGTTGAGTTATTTATCATGATGTTTTTATTAATGTAAACAATGAAATTATAGTCCAACACTATAGAATCTGCTCAGATTACAATCTGTAATTGTAATATTTCCTATTTTTGTGCCTTATACCTTTATGTTCTGACTTAGGGAAATGTACATTCAATGCAGTCGCTGGGGAGGGAGCTAGCTGTCAATCAGGCAGCTGGGTAAATCCCGACAATATGGTCAGGACCCTTCCAGAGCCTGGATCAGCTCTGTGACATCAGCTGATGGTTTGAGCCTGCTGTTGCCTGATTCTGGGTCACAAGAGAGCAAATGTAAGTGCACTCCTTTGACTCAGAAGAGAAGTATGACCAAAAAAGCTTTAGCTATACTTCTCTTTTAAGTATATCAAAATCCAAAATATTTTAAGTTCTGGTTAGACTTCTTTTGGCTTTCTGTGTCTCATTCAGGAGATTTGACTTCCTGTCTTGGAGAAACAACAGGAAGTCAGAGGAAATCTTTCCAAAGTGAGAGGATGACCCCTTTGATAGAATTGTCAGTCAAATAGGTGTCTCATTTGGTAGATTTACCCTTTATTCCTGTTCTGGTGACAGGTGTTAAAGAGGTTGTAAACCTCCTTTTTAAAAAAAAACCATGCAGGCAATGGCATAATGTGTTAGTGTGCATCGCATACTAGCACATTATGAAATACTCACCTTGGAACAAAGCCCTCCCGCGCTGTAAAGTCACCGTTGAGAGGGCTGACAGCTTCCCCCTCTCTATCTACTAGGTTTGCAAGCTCCGGCGCTGTGATGGGCCAGAGCCGCAATGAAGTCACTCCTGTGCATGAGCGCAGGAGCCTTTGGTTCCGGCACGAAGCTCTGAAGTTCCAGCAAGGTATGCCAGACCATCAGAGCGCATGTGCCAGTGATGTCACTGGCTGCATGCAGGGTGAATATCTCCTAAACGGTGCGTGTTTAGGAGATATTCATTTTACCTACTGCACAGGTAAGCCTTATTATAGGCTTACCTGTAGGTAAAAACTACTAAGCGGGGTTTACAACCACTTTCAATTTTGAATTTCCCATCACTTTCACTTGCCAATGAGAAATCTTGACAGTCAAAACACAGACAGCAGTAACAACCTGAGGAGGATTTTAACACTTTGTTTTGGCTTTTGAATATCATGTGGATTTGTGGTATCCTAAAATGGAGCAAATGGAAAATATCTGACTGACATTTGAATGGTCACCTGCATATTTGGTTAGCAAGTATATAGTCTTATTCTGTGTATGTTGTAAGATGCCTGGCTATAGTGCTTATAAACTGTTTTATAAATCGCTGGTGTGCCATGATTTCTAGCTGCCATATTGGGTAATGTAAGTAATTACTGAACCTGATGATTTCTGTTATAAATTGAATCTCTCCTTATAAAGAGTAGAGTTGAGCGAACCTCTGGAAGTTCGGGTTCTGCTGGTCCGGCCGAACTTCGGGACAAAGTCCGGGTCCGGGTCCGGACGGAACCCGAACGATCGCACGGACAGCCTGGGCCTGAAACAGGGCTTCAAGCCGGCCTGGTCGTCTTGGG
>BLSH010543261.1:547297-561131 GCA_018402905.1 Glandirana rugosa
AGAGTGAAAGAATCAACGATGATAATTGAGCATAAATTAAAACAATGATGAGACAATAATAAAAAAATAAAAAGAAACATAAAAAGAGAAGAGCGTGCCCAATATGTGAATAAGAATCGGTACATGAAAGACATAAAAAGTCTTTATATGTGTATTTTAAAAACGATCCTGAAAAAATCGCATTGTGTATGGGAAAATGCCCCATTATGAGCTGCGATCAATAAACAGGAGGGGCAAGAGAGGAGAACCGGTGTTACCCATAATAATGGGACAAATATATATAATTGTATTAATACTTAAAAGTAAAACTGATCTCCATCCAAAGCACCTCCTATAGATATAGCAAAGAGAAGGACGTGGCAGATTTATCCTTATAAATATAATATCAAACTCCAAATACTCTTTGCTCATAAATCAATAAAGGATCGTAAAATGTGTATAAAGCAGAACCTATGACAAATTTATCAAATACCAAAAGTTGATGGAGAACCCAGGTAGCAAGTCCCTACAGAAGGACCATGCTTATTAACCCTACCTGGTGTTAAAGTAAATCCCACTATCTATGGTATTGAAAATCCAGGGTGACCTCTTGAGGGGAGGGATTATCACTCATAAAAATGAGAGACATCCCATTCAAAATTAAGCCCGGGAGGCTGTCTGCTATTCATCATAATTATACAGAAAACCTCTCTTTTACACAATAATCTAAATCTATCTCCCCCTCTTTTGGGAACCACTACCTTCTCTATACCCTGGATACGAAGAGCTGAGATGTTCTTATCATGACAGGTGTTCCAATGTTTAGCCACATTCGTTGATTTATTCACTGAGATGTCATAGAGATGATCATGAAGTCTATCCCTCAATCTGCGGATCGTACGTCCAACATATTGGACATGACACGACTCGCAGGTGATGACATAGACCACGAACTTGGTGTTACAGTTAATAAATTGTTTACTCTTAAACTCTCTGCCAGATGTAATTGAACGAAGTGTGTCACCCTTCAAGATGTGGGGACAGCACGGACATTGGTTGCTCCCACATTTGAAGTTCCCTTTGAACTGTAACCAGTGAGGCTGGTGGTGTCTGCTAAAAAACAGACTGGGAGAAAGAGAGGCTCCAATGGTAGGAGCCCTGCGTGCTACTGCTTTGATACCACCAGACAGTATTGATGAGTAAGTCGGATCATTAAAAAGGACGGGAATGTATTTCTGAACTATGTTTCTAATGTGATTGTATTCTAAACTGAAGGGAGTAGAAAAAAACGGTGTATTCAGTGCTCTCCTGCCCGTTATGTTGGTATTATCTCTACGTTTATTTTGTAGGAGATTAATTCTATCCGTTTTATTATCGATCCGAATCGCTCTGTCTATAGTACCCATAGAATAGCCCCTATCCAAGAAGCGCTGTTTCATTTGGGTGGCCTCCAGGTTATAATCTGATTCTTTACTACAGATACGTCTGAGACGTAGAAACTGACCAACAGGTATGCCCCTTATTAAACTTCTCGGATGACCCGAGTCGGCCCTCAACACGGTATTGCCTGCGGTCGGCTTTCTATACAACCTGGAACCCACCCCATCTCCATTATCATGACTCAAAACAACGTCTAAAAATTGTATGTGGTGTGGGTGAAGTGTACCGGTAAACTTCAAGTTGAGAGAGTTATCATTCAAGTACATAAGCCATTTGTCCACAGTTCTAATGTCTTTATGGCAAATAAAGATCAAATCGTCTATATATTGACGAAAGAATTTGATCAACGTTCGATGGGGAACTCCAGCCCCAAAGATGCGGGACCTCTCCCACCAACCCATGTAAAGGTTGGCAAGGGATGGGGAAAACTTAGCCCCCATAGAGGCCCCGCATCTCTGGAGGTAGAAGTCCCCATTAAACATAAAATAGTTGTGAGTTAACAGGAACTGTAGGCAAAGTAGAATGACTTCCTGATGGACCAAGGAATATTCACTGTGGTGTTGTAAAAAATATGAGACAGCCTGCAGCCCCAAAGAATGTGGGATAGAAGAATACAGGCTGGCTACATCACATGTGATCCAAACAAAATCAGACTCCCATTTGAAATCCTGTAAGTCTGATAACAATTGTTTGGTATCTCTAAGATAGCCTGGCAAACTTTTGACAAGGGGTTGAAGTTGGTGGTCAACCCACTGGCCAAGACGCTCGTTGAGGGAGCCTATTCCTGCCACAATTGGTCTACCCACTAGAGGGTCAAGTCCCTTGTGGACTTTTGGAAAATGGTGGAATATTGGTATAATAGGACACTCAGGAATAAGCATATCCCTCTCCTCTTTTGAAAAGAAGCCTGTTGTGACAATATTATCCAATAGTGACCCCAGTTCCTTTTTAAAACTACTAGTGGGGTCTCCTCTTAACAAAGCATAGGTAGTAGTATCATTCAGCTGACGTCTCGCCTCATTGTTATATGACTCAGCATCCAGAACTACCACCGATCCACCTTTTGTCAGAATTCTTAATTACAATGGTGTGATCCTCACTGAGTTTGTTTAACGCTGCTTTTTCAAGGGGAGTACGATTTGCTACTTTAGGAGGTGTTCGAGCCCGGCGGGCCAGGCGAGTCAGGTCCCATTCTACAAGGCGCTGATATAAGTCCATATCCTTCCCCCTGGAGCCAACCGGATAAAAATCCGACCTCAGCCGAAATGGGATGCCAGAATGAGAAGCTCCACGGGGGGAGGGCAGGACTCAGCTGCCAAATCCTGAAGATCACACATAATTCTGCAAAACTAGGTGTAAATCCAACAGGGCCTGACTCACCTGGATCGCCTTCCACACCAGAGACATCCTGATGATTAGATTGGGACCCGTTAGGTACACTGTGAAAATGCTTCCTAAGAGTTAGAGAGCAGGCAAACTTATTCACATCTAAGATTGTTCCAAATAAGTCAAAATGTCTGTCTGGGCAAAAATTCAAACCCTTAGACAATAAACGTATCTCAGATGTGTCCAAACATTTATTTGAAACATTGATGACATTATGGATCATTTTCGGGTCCGATCCCTCAATGGGTATCAGTCGTGATTTACATGGTTTGTGCTTAACTCCTCCTCTTCTTGTTTTTTTGTGTGTTTTTACTTTTTCTTCCTTTTCTGGAAGTTCTGTGTCCCTTTGTTTAAATCCTGGGTGGGTTTGGTGGATAGGGCCCCAGGCTGCCTGGTGAGAGACTCTGGGGAAGAGTTAGAGGCAGAGGTAGCCATAGTGGAGTTGAAAGGATGGGATTCAGAGTCAGAGAAACTAACCCTCTTCTTACCAGACGGTCTCCGTCGGTTGCCCGTGAAAGTCGGTCTCTTCCATGTGTAGACTTAACCGTTCTCATAGTCCATGCGGTCCCTGGCGGTTTTATCATTCTTGCCTGAAATGATACCTCTCTCCAATTTATCCAAAGATGTGCTCAGACGGGAGTTAAGATTTGCAAAATCTTTGTGTTGTTGCAATGGTGACAAATCCTCTTGCAGAGTAGAGATTTCCAATTGTAGCTTATCAAGTTCCTCAGACCTGGAATCCACAATAATTTGCATAAGTTCTATTGAACATGAGGACAATGTGTCAGTCCACCGTTTTTTAAAACCTTCATTGTTTAGTTCAAACGTAGGGAATTTCTTTATGCGGAGGCCACGAGGAATCCAGTTTAAACCAATATACTCCTTTAGGGTTTTGATGTCCCAAAAGGCTAGAATCTCCTTGGCCATGGCACTCTCCAGATGGCGGAACAAAACTTTTATGGACACATCACAGTCCTGCGTTCCGCCCGATGGAGCACCTTGCTGTCCCGATCTCCAAGGATTATCCGATAAGGCAGTCAAGGTTCTGCTAAAGTTCGTGCCCAGAACGGGCAGTGTTGTATCACCCTCAGCCATATACGTGGATTGGAGTGACTAGCCAAACGATAAGGTCTTCACGACCGACATAAATCGTCCATAGGTGAAGGTGAGCGTCCGAGCAGGTGAAAGGTGCTCCTTTCCCAACTGAATCGTATAACAAAATCACACCGCTCCAGGACACTCCAACCTGTAGTGGATCAATCAGGCTTAATCACTGAACGTGGGTGCTGGCTGATGAAACGATCAAGCAGTTGATGAGGAAAAGCATGGGATAGCCGCACACTACACAATCCAATTCCAAATGCTTTATTCATAAAGGGTGATACAACATAAACGAACCACTGGTCTCAGCTGACGCGTTTCGCACCCTACATATGGTGCTTACTCATAGCTTGACCAGAATTAAATGAAAAATGCATATAAATACACTTACATATGGATGTCTATACATTTGTCCCATTATTATGGGTAACACCGCTTCTCCTCTCTTGCCCCTCCTGTTTATTGATCGCAGCTCGTAATGGGGTGTGTTCCCATACACGATGCGATTTTTTCAGGATCGTTTTTAAAATACACATATAAAGACTTTTTATGTCTTTCATGTACCGATTCTTATTCACATATTGGGCACGCTCTTCTCTTTTTATGTTTCTTTTTATTTTTTTATTATTGTCTCATCATTGTTTTAATTTATGCTCAATTATCATTGTTGATTCTTTCACTCTGGTGTAGATATATATGTGTTTGGATGCTGTATAGTACATATTAATTGGATCATTGCAGCTGTAGTCCACAGTCATTGTGTGGACTGTGACTGCAATGGAGGCAGATACGGTACATCCCGGCTCCCCTCTTTTTGAATCTAATGTATATGATGGCCACACGATTGTTGTCTGATGCATTTTGATATACGTGTTTATACTGTATTATGTCATTTCTTTTTCATTTTCGTTCGGACCGGGTTTTGTGGCCATCTCAGGGTTGTTTTAGTTCTCATGAGCCTTTGATGCCTCAGCTGATACCAATTGTTCAATTATCTGATTACTCTATTAGACATCCATATGTAAGTGTATTTATATGCATTTTTCATTTAATTCTGGTCAAGCTATGAGTAAGCACCATATGTAGGGTGCGAAACGCGTCAGTTGGACCAGTGGTTTGTTTATGTTGTATCACCCTTCATGAATAAAGCATTTGGAATCGGATTGTGTAGTGTGCGGCTATCCCATGCTTTTCCTTATCACCTGCTTGATCGTTTCATCAGCCAGCACCCACGTTCAGTGATTAAGCCTGATTGATCCACTACAGGTTGGAGTGTCCTGGAGCGATGTGATTTTGTTATAACACAGCATTGTTTTGAAAGTTTAATCAAATGTCAAAACGGAGTGCACAGAAAACAGTTTAAAACCACAACCTCACATTCCTCAAACCATCTTCCATCTCTGTATCCCCAATTATTCCCCAAAAAATTTAAAGTGTAGATTTTAAGTTTGTGTTTGGTGGAAATTGGCTAACGTCAGGACAGTATGCAAGCAAATGAACAGGCAGTGAATTAAAAGAGCTCTGCAGTGTGGGACATATTTTACTGCATCTGCTGTCAACAGCAGCATTGAGGTCTACAGCTTCAGCCTTGGTAAAGGTAGCAACCATTTGAGTGAAAAATGCATAAGGAAACATGTGACTCTGCACAACAGATCTAATGGAATCTGAACCATGTGAGACAAGTTGGCAGCAAAAGGCTCATCCTCATTTCTCAAGGACACAGAGCAGATGCTTTCTTTACTGTGCAGTTAGCGCACCATTTTCCTTTTCCTCTTTCCTCAGGGGTGCATAGCAGCCACTTTATTTTAGAATACTGCTAATGCATCCTTTTATCTCCCCAAAGGTGCATAGTAGCTATTTTATTTTGACTATTGCACCATATTCCTCTTCCTCCTCAAGGGTACATAAAACCTATTTTTGGAAGATTGCTAGTGCACCCTATTCTTCCTTCTCCTCTTCTGCTAATTCCACCATAGGAGGAAGGTTCATGGCACTGACATTGGGAATGAGCAGTTTATCAAAAACTGCCTATCCTACCACAACACAGGGAGAAGGGCAGGCACCATAAAAACGAGGGGCCAAGGGACGGCAGCCAGCAGAAAAAATTAATTGTTTACTCCTATGGCTTTATGCTTGATGATACCAATTACCATGCTGTCATCCCCACCGACCTACCGCCCCATCCTTTTCTTCTCCTGCCAGCACTACATTTGTCCTTTTTGTATTGATGCCTCTCGCCTCCTGCTACTGAGCCAATCACCTATCATGGTTATCTACAGAGCCTTACCTGTAAGTCCCGCATCAGAAGGAAGAATATCACAGTGTACAATGTGTGTGCCTGCCCCACCTCCCCTTCTTCTCCCACTGAGCACTGCTACCATCGCCAGGACTGCTCATGTCCCAGGTGGCCGGAGGTAAGGGGCTGTAATGGCTGGGAATCAGGCTGTTTTCCTTTGGCTGTCAGCGGGGAGGAGGAGAGCTGATCCATCACATCCTTCCACTCACCGAGCTGCCAGTGCAGGTTAGGGAGAGCCCCGGGATATACATGGACTAAGGAGGGGGGGGGACCAGTCATGGGGATGCACTGATACCATTTTTATAACACCAAGTATGAGTACCGATACTTTTTTCAAGTACTCGCCGTTACCAGTTACCAATACCTATCGCCTAGGAAGTGTAAGTAGATGGGTGGTTTGGGAGGTAAGTGAGGGAAGGGTGGGAGGGGGGGAGCAGAAGGGTAAATGAGGGCAGGGTAATTGATGGTGGGGTGAAATTTGGATTGTGGTGTGGTAGAGTTGGGATGGAAAAGGCTGTTATGGCTGGGGGGAAGAGGATAGGAATGGGAGGGTCATTGGGAGACATGGGGCAGGGGTGACAGCTGGTGGAGGGCAGGAGGATGAAACACAGGGAGGGCAGGAGGACACAACACAGGGAGGGAACAGTACAGAGTGTTAGGATAGCATAGTACAGGGTGGGTAGGAGGGCACAGTACAGGAGGTTAGGAGGGCACAGTACAGGGGGTTAGGAGGGCACAGTAAGGGGGTTAGGAGGACACAGTAAGGGAGATAGGAGGGCACAGTAAGGGGGTAGGAGGGCATAGTACAGGGGTCACTGCTTGTAGAGGTCTGTTTCCCACCCCTGCATTGTACACAGCCTGAACACAGGCAGGGCTCCTGCTCCCCATACAGCACACGCTGGAGCTGATTCCCTTACAGCGACAATGTGCACAGTATATAGCTAGCTACTTGTTGCAGTTCCAACATGTAACATACCATGGTAGGGGTTGCAGTAGCCAGCTATACACTGTGTGCACATGGTAGCTGTAAGGGAATGGGATGGGATGGGAAGGAGGTGATAGGAGACTGCCAAAAAGCATCAGGGGTGGTGGAGGGCTTGGGCCCACCCCTCCCCAATTCCCCCCTAGAGTTTTACTATTCCGATCCCCACCGGCTCTACTCTCCATGCCCTGTGATTGGAGCACTACAGATCCCGCTCACATAGGCAGTGCCCAGGTTGGCCCGTGCATTAAGATGGCGCTGGGCCAGAGGAGACAGCCGGCCTGATGGGAGGAGGAGGCATTGCACTCTCAAGCTGATGTCACTTGTGGTATCGGTTTCAGGTATCGGAACATTTTCGCGAGTACCGATACTCATGAAAATGCCTAGTATCGGCACTGATACTGATACCGGTATCGGTGCAACCCTATGTCATAGTGCACCTCAGCCGCTGCATCCATGGGCGCTGACATTTTCTATCATAGGGCCCCCTAGTGGTCAGTCCGCTGACAGTTAAATGAGTCATCATTGTTAAGAACGCAGCGCCCCACTCCTTAACAACCGATAATTGCCAACATTCTTTTGCTTACATTTCAGCTGTCCAGCTGTCAGTGGGGGAATCCCGCTGACAGCTGAAAGAACCGAGCCTGAAGGTATCGGTTTTTAGTATCAGTGCATTTGTGCAAATACTTAGTATCGGCACCAATACCACTATGTATGATGGCCATACTGTCAGAGGCAATCTAGATTAGCTGTCATAAACTGTATACTGTCCTTGTGACTTTGTTAGGACTGCTGAGGCTTTTTTTTCTCTGCTTCACCCTATCCCACCATATTCTCGATTTCCCATCCAACTGGTTCTGAGCAGTCAGCAGAAATTTTGAATGCCAGCCCCAGGGCTGGTTCACAGACCTCTGAGGAGGAGGAGGAGGAGTTTTGGGGTGCTGGCAATAAGACAGAGGGTTGAGGTGCTGAGGAGCACAGAAATTTTGGGAGGCTTCAGGGGGATGTTTTACCCCTCCCCAATCCAAGGGGAAAATCGTGCAGGGATATCTATCGGCATCCAAGTACTTCCATTGCACTGGAGGCATAGGTAAAGAGGAAATATCTAATATAAAAAGGAGGATCACTTTTCAGGGGAAAGATTCATCATGGATGTCAGTTTCTTTTAAGTCTGGCTTAATTTCACAGGTTTGCAAGATCAAAACATAAACAGAAAACAAATCCTCGCCGTCTGGTGCTACACTAAACAAAGAGATTCCTCTCTATACATTGTGGGGCTGTCCCCGACACCCACAAAACATAAGCACATTGCAAACCTTGTTTTTAGAGTCCAAATTAGCACACAGAGCTCTGCCACGGGGGCCGGCAAAACCCGGGTCCGACTCCCGCTAGTCGCCTCAAAATGATCGCATAACGTCACATATCCCCCCTCTGCTCAAGCTCCTGGGGCAGAGCAACTGTCCCGACCATGCAGTGGGCCCGGGAAAGACCATCGGCTTATTTTGGAGCCTTAGAGCCTGGTGTTCCACTGAGAACTTAAACGGCTGTAGGACCAGGAACCACCTAGTCACCCAGCTATTTTTCTCCTGGTTGTTACATATCCACATAAGGGGGGCATGGTCGGTGACTAGCCTGAATGACCTTCCCAACAGGTAGTATTTTAGGGCCTCTTGAAGGCCCACTTGATGGCTAGGCACTCCTTCTCCACAATGGCATAATTATTTTCATGTCTATTAAGCTTCCTGCTTAAGTAGACAATGGAGTGCTCCTCGCCATTTCTGATTTGGGACAGAACAGCACCTAGTCCCACCTCAGAGGCATCGGTTTGAACAACAAACTCCTTTGTGAAGTCCGGGGTCACGAGCACCGGCTGTACAAAAAGGGCTTGCTTCAATTTCTGGAAGGCCTTTTCAGCTTCGGGATTCCACTTAACCATTACTGACGCTCTACCCTTTGTCAGATTGGTCAGAGGGACGGCAATGGTGACAAAGTCGGGGATGAAGCGTCGGTAATACCCTGTAATCCCCAGGAAGGCCCGAACCTGTTTCTTGTTCACCGGTTGGGGCCAGTTTTGAATGGCCTCGATCTTAATGGTTTGGGGCTTAATCAGACCACTGACCAATAACATACCCAAGATATTTGGCCTCCTCGAGACCTATGGCACACTTCTTCAGGTTGGCAGTTAAACCTGCTACCCTCAGTGAATCTACTACTGCCTGCACCCGGGGCAGATGTGATTCCCAATCTGGGCTGTGGATGACCACATCATCCAGATAGGCCATTGCATAGGGCCGATGCGGCCTCAAAGTCTTGTACACCATCCTCTGAAAGAATGCAGGGGCCCCATGCAGACCAAACGGCATTCGTTTGTATTGGAAGGACCCCTCGGTGCTAGAGAAGGCTGTTTTTTCCTTTGCTGACTCCGTGGGGGGATCTGCCAGTATCCCTTGGTTAGGTCTAGGGTTTTTATGTACCGAGCCCCTCCCAACCTATCCACAAGTTTGTCAACCCGTGGTGGGCATGCGTCAAACTCAGACACTTCATTCAGCTTCCTTTCTAAAATCATTACAGAACCGGATAGTGCCATCGGGCTTTGGGACCAGTGCCATAGGGCTTGACCAGCCGCTATGGGACTCCTCTATCACGTCTAATTCCAACATGATTTTTATTTCTCTCTCCACTGCCTCTCTTAAAGCCTCAGGTATTCCAAAGGGTTTTACATTTACATGGACCCCGGGTTCCGTGATTATGTCATGTTGTAGCACAGTGGTCAGTCCGGGTAGGGAAAAGAAACAGTCTCTATTTTTACTGACAAATTCCTTAACGTTATTTTGTTGCGTCAGTAAAAAGGACTGTTATGTGGACATCAGGGGTCAGGGGTAACCGGTCCTTTAGGGGAGTGGGCACTGCCAATAAATTCTCCCTGTCTTTCCACGGTTTTAGGAGAGAGATTTACATGGTAAATCTGCTCCGGTTTCCCTTTCCCAGGCTGGTAAACTTTCTAGTTTACTTCCCCTACACTTTCCCTAATCTCAAAAGGACCCTGCCACTTTGCCAGGACTTTACTTTTGACCGTGGGTACTAACACCAGCACTCCAATTTAGTGTTTTGGCACTCCAATTGTAAACCCTTCTCTGGGCCTCCTGAGCTTGCTCCATATGCTCTCGTACAAGGGGCAGGACAGCTGCGATTCAATCCTGCATCAAGGAGAAATGCTCTATGATGCTTCAATCTGGGGTGGCCTCCCCCTCCCACGTCTCCTTTGCGACATCTAGCGGTCCCCTGGGATGTCTGCCATACAAGAGTTCAAAGTGGAATACCCCGTAGAGGCCTGCAGAACCTCTCGTATGGCAAACATGAGGTACGGCAGCAAAAAATCCCAATTTCGCCCATCTTTATCCACCACCTTTTTAGCATACTCTTGAGGGTCTTGTTAAACCTTTCCACCAAACCGTCAGTTTGGGGGTGGTAAACAGAGGTATGGATATGGGAGATTTTGTACAATTTACACAATTCCATGGTCACTCTGGACATGAATGGGGTACCCTGATCCATCAAGATTTCTTTAGGGATCCCCGCCTGACTAAACACCTGGACCAGCTCCTTGGGGATAGTCTTAGCAGAGATATTCCGCAAGGGTATGGCCTCAGGATAGCAGGTTGCATAGTCCAGTATCACCAGAATGCGCTGGTGTCCCCGGGCAGATTTTACTACTGGTCTCACGAGATCCATGCCAATTCGCTCGAATGGCACTTCAATTATGAGAAGTGGGACAAAGGGACTACGAAAATGGGGTGACGGGGCTGTCATTTGTCATTTGACACCCAGGGCATGACTCACAGTATTCTCTGACGTCTGAATACAACCCAGGCCAGAAGAATCTCTGAGTTATCATCTCCCTGGTTTTATCCATACCCAGATGTCCCCCCATTACATGACCATGGGCCAGATCTAGCATTATCTGGTGGAAGGGTTTGGAAACCACTGGCTGTTCCAGTTCGTCCTCTCCGTGTTTCACCACCTGATACAACAAATCATTTTTAAGCATCATGTAGGGAAAAGACATCCCCCAATTAGGGTCCACCGGTTCCCCATCCATCACCTTCACGTTTTCTCTGGCTCTGTGGAGAGTGACATCCCGTAGTTGTTCGGTACAGAAGTCCTCTCTCCAGACCTCTAAGTCAGGGACTTCATTTGCTTCACTCTCACAGTAAGGGACAGAGGCATGGTCTGGGATATTAGCCATCTGCTGGGAGCCAGCTTCCAACTCCTCTGGCTCCCCAGCCATTACAGGAAAAGGAAGAGGGTCTCCTTCTTTCTTGGTCCTGCCACCAATCTCTGCTTCCGGTTGGCAAAAAGGGTCTGGTGAGAACACCCGTGCCTCCTCAGCAGGGAGAGCTCTTTCCACCTGGCTCTCTGTGCCTTCCCACAACCTCCAAAAATGGGGAAAATCCCACTAGGGCTTCATGAAGCAGGGAAGGTACCACTCCCACTGAATGGGTCACTCTGCCGCAAGGAGTGTCAATCTCGACCAGCGCCGTCTGGTAGTCACGAGTGTCCCTATGGATGCAAATGACCCCGACAGTGCTAGGGTGTAACCTGGCCGGATTTACACAGCTGCTTTTGACCAACGGTATCATACTACCAGAGTCAAGCAGCACAGTGACGGGTTTCCTGTCAATAGCAATCACACACATTTGCTTCTCCATGCGACTTGAGCATGATGCTATACATGCGACCTGTGAAAACAGAGAAATGCGTCTTTTCATATAAGCATTATCACATTGCATGGGTTCATCATTCAGGGGACAATTGGCAGCAATATGTCCCAATGCATGACACCCAAAACACATAAGCACATTGCAAACCTTGTTTTTAGAGTCCAAATTAGTACACAGAGTTCTCTCAGCTTTCTCCCTCTGAGATCCAGGATCGAGCCCAAGTGAGATATCTTACTGATCATTAAATGCAGGTGGAGAGGGGTTTAAATGGACCAGAAAGTCCAGGTTGGAACCAGCTCTGCCATGGTGGCCAGCAAAACCCGGGACAGACTCCCGCTATTCGCCTCAAAATTATCGCATGCAAGGCGACAAGTATCACCCGTCCATTGTGGTGCCTCGCATAATGTCACATGGTATATATTATGTTATGGGTGTCCAGGCTGGAGCACAGTCTGAAGGTGGCCCAACAGGCACTTGAATTACTAGTGCCTGCCCTAGCAGGGAGGGCTGTCAACATAGCAGCAGAATGAGGAGGATTGGGGGGGGGGGGGGGTCAAATAATGCTGGGACAATAAAGGAAGCTCTTGACCAGACTGTGTTAGGCTAATTAACACAAAGGTAAAATATATAATTTGAACAATAAAAAAGTGCATAAATTATATAGATAAAATAAACTGAATTACAAATTATACATAAAAGTGACAGAGTGTTCTTTCATAAGCAACAGTCAGAAATATTGTACAGGCTCATTTCACAGTACATGCAGAAATATTCAATATGTTCAATGCACACTATGTTAGCAGCTTTTGGAGGCTCTAGCTTATAAGGAGGACACCAGGCAGGTTTTATTCAAGAAATCAATATTAGAGTGTATTATTACACTGAAAAATATTGTAGTGGCTACATGCACAGTATTAAATCACTTTATCAAGTATCCATTAGAGACTGAGTTAATGAGGCTTCTCTTACTCCCCCTGCCCAGCACTCCTATAGGTGGTGAGAAAAAGAGTGTGAGGGTCATGGAGTGGTACGAGTTCTGGAGTTGCAGGCAGTAGTGGATCTGTGTTGCCTCCAGAAGCATGGAGTAGAAAACTGAAGATCACAGAGCAGGATCTGAGTGCAGGACCACCAAAGTACTAGAGTAGGTAACATAAACTGGGTTGAGGCCCTCACTGAAGGCGCACATGGTCAGGAAGCTGGGTACCAGATAAGGAGATAGAGGCAAAACCAGACCAGGAAGCAAAAACAGAGTCCAGGAAACAAGCCACGGTCAGTTAACAGCTGGGCGAACAAAGTACAAGGCAGAAGGCAATAAGCAAAGTCCAGAAAGGGAGAAACGGCAGATTAGATTACAGGTAAAAAGAAACAATCTGGAGACCACTTAGCAACTTCATTCTGCAGTACTTCAGGTTATATAGACTGCTGGGTGCCAATACCAGTGCCTAGCATGCATGTTAATTTTTTTGCATGTTAATGCACATGACTAGTGTTGAGCGAACCCGGACTGTAACGTTCGGGTCCGTACCGAACTTTCGGGTGTCCGTGGCACGGACCCGGACCCGGACATTTCAAAAATCGTTCGGGTTTACCGAAGATTCCCGTTTGGTCACTTTGTGAACAACTAACCGACGGGACGTCGAAGAGTTGTGCACCTCATTTTATCGTCTTGGGGCCTGGCTTGGGCTTGCTAAAAACTTTACAGGCCCAGGCCCAGGCACGGTGCCTGTGGGCTTTCAAGCCATGCCTGGGCTTGCAATGTCAGGCCCAAGCGAGTTGTGATCAGTACACGTAATTGTACGTTTTTTTAATTGTACGTACGATCCGTGACCATAACCGTGGGTCGTCAGATATATTGGACTTCATGACGTCTTACTTCAACGATTCACCAGAGGTCTAACAAAGAAAAATGGACATTAGATTAGACGGCAA
>BLSH010543261.1:602533-620069 GCA_018402905.1 Glandirana rugosa
AGTAGAGTATGACGTCATCCCTGTCCAAGGACAGCCACGACACTCCCTGTCTAATAACAAGACACCGACAGGAACCTGTCCCTACTGCAGTATGAGATGACTTTAGAACGATAATCTGTCCCTCACAGCACCGACAGGAACCTCTCCCTACACCAGTATGAGATGATTTTAGAACGATAATCTGTCCCTCACAGCACCGACAGGAACCTGTCCCTACTGCAGTATGAGATGACTTTAGAACGATAATCTGTCCCTCACAGCACCGACAGGAACCTCTCCCTACACCAGTATGAGATGATTTTAGAACGATAATCTGTCCCTCACAGCACCGACAGGAACCTGTCCCTACTGCAGTATAAGATGATTTTAGAACGATAATCTGTCCCTCACAGCACCGACAGTATCCTCTCTCTACATTGGTATGAGATTATTATAGAATGCTAATCTGTCCCTCACAGCACCGCCAGGAACCTGTCCCTACTGCAGTATGAGATAATTTTAGAACGATAATCTGCCCCTCACAGCACCGACAGGAACCTCTCCCTACTCCAGTATCAGATGATTTTAGAACGATAATCTGTCCCTCACAGCACCGGCAGGAACCTCTCCCTACTCCAGTATGAGATGATTTTAGAACGCTAATCTGTCCCTCACAGCACCGACAGGAACATGTCCCTACTTCAGTATGAGATGATTTTAGAATGCTAATCTGTCCTTCACAGCACCGCCAGGAACCTGTCCCTACTCCAATATGAGATGATTTTAGAACGATAATCTGTCCTTCACAGCACCGACAGGAACCTCTCCCTACTGCAGTATGAGATGATATTAGAACGCTAATCTTTCCCTCACATCACCAGGAACCTGTCCCTTATGCAGTATCAGGTGATATTACAACGCTAATCTTTCCCTCACAGCGCCAGAAACCTGTACCTAATGCAGTATCAGATGATATTAGAACGCTAATCTTTCCCTCACAGCGCCAGGAGCCTGTACCTAATGCAGTATCAGATGATATTAGAATGCTAATCTTTCCCTCACAGCACCAGGAACCTGTCCCTAATGCAGTATCAGATGATATTAGAACGCTAATCTTTCCCTCACAGCGCCAGGAACCTGTACCAAATGCAGTATCAGATGATATTAGAATGCTAATCTTTCCCTCACAGCACCGCCAGGAACCTGTCTCTAATGCAGGATGAGATGATATTAGAACGCTAATCTTTTCCTCACAGTACCAGGAACCTGTACCTACTCCAGTATCAGATGATTTTAGAACGCTAATCTTTCCCTCACAGCACCGCCAGGAACCTGTCTCTAATGCAGGATGAGATGATATTAGAACGCTAATCTGTCGCTCACAGCGGCGGCAGCATCCTCTCCCTACTCCAGTACAAGAGGATGTGACACGCGGCACTACGTGACTCCAGCTCATATAGAGGCTGGGTCACATGATGCACTGGCCAATCACAGCCATGCCATTAGTAGGCATGGCTGTGATGGTTTCTAAGGGCAAATGAGTGAAACACTTGTTGATTGGCTGCCCTGCAGCTATTCAACAGGTGGCAAAAATAGTCTGGGTCACATGATGCACTGGCCAATCACAGCCATGCCATTAGTAGGCATGACTGTTATGGCTTCTAAGGGCAGACGAGTGAAACATTTGTTGATTGGCTGCCCTGCAGCTATTCAACATGCGCCAAAAAATACCTGAATGTCCGGGATCGGGTTCGGGTCACGGACACCCTAAAGTCCGGTATGGATCCGAACTTTACAATCCGGGTTCGCTCAACTCTAGTTTTGAGCCATCTTTACAGGTAGATTTCAAAAAGCTGTGGCATTGGGTGTAGTAAAAGGCGTGTGAGTCTGGCAAGGAGAATGTTTTAGCAATGCCTTGGTACGGTAATGGGGTGCCCGAAATTGGGTCACAAAGGGAGGCAAAAGTTTCTAGACCCTTCTTTTCCCAGACTTGGTAGGATTTGTGTTCCAGGTCTGAAGGAAAGCTGGGATTACCTCTGATTGGGAGGAAGTTAGAGATGTATGGGAGTAGTTTCAGTAGTTTGCGAATTTCTCTCCAAGCTAATAGTGTCTTTTAGTAGTATATTATGTTTCAAAGTGTGGCCTAATGAATTCCACTTGGTATGAAGGAGGGCCGGTAGCAAGTAGGTGTGAGCCATCTCTAGTAGTTGGAGTATCAAGATGACTTTGCGATCAAGTGCAGGCCTTTGCGGAGTAAACATGCCAAGTTATACAATCTTATGCTAGGGAGATTTGCGCCACCCTCGCTCCTGGGGATATACAACTTGGGGAGGGCAATTCGTGCCCTTTTCTTATACCAGATGAATTGGGAAATGGTTCGGTTAAGGTTTTGCATATTGTTGTGTTTTAGAAGTAGAAGTAGTGGGATTGTTTGCAAGGGGTATAGTACCCTGGCGAAGCTCACCATTTTGAATAGGTGATATCTCCCCAGGAGCAAGAGCGGAAGATCCATCCAACTATTCAATTCCTGTGATATTTTTTCAAATAGAGGGGGTAGTTGAGAGTGTATAAGGGGGAAGGAGTTCTACTTATTTTTATGCCCAGATATGTAATGTGAGATTTGGCTAGTGCGAAAGGTAGATTTTCAGACCAGTTAGGGGTTTTATGGGTGCCCAGGAGAAGAATTTCACTCTTGCCATAGTTAATTCTAAGGCCTGAGCATTTTTTGAACATATTGAATACCTCTGTTATAGTTTTTGAGTCGGCAACTGGATTTGCTGGGAAGATGAGTACATTGTCTGCAAATAGCGCAGAACGGAGTTCTTTATCACTGCCACGCACCTGGTGGCGAAGTCTGTCTTATGCAGGGAACAACCACTCTTGTGCACCTGATTCTGGGGCCCCTGGTAGAGCAGACAGGGGACCGAGAGTGCAGGATGGCACGAGGGCTGGATTGTCTCTGATGATGATGTAAGAGATTTTGGATCAGCTCGTGCAGACAGGAAGGAGGGTGATTCAGGCTGGGTCGGCAACTGGCGGGCTGTGCGGTACCAGGGAGCAGGCAGAAGTCATTATCAGGCGGGCAGAAGAGGTACCGGGGATCAGATAAGAGAATGGTTATGGGTAACCGGGGGTCGGTGCAGGAAGGAATCAAGCAGGTTAGGACAAGTCGGGTCTTCAGGGAACAGGATCAAACAACAGGAACAGAGCTGAGGCTCCCAGGTACACTATACGCTGTAGAACAGACAGCACTGGCTGCTGGGTGCTGCCCGCTTAAATGGAGCCGATTGGCGCCAATGCCGGCGCATACGAGGGGCAGGCCAACACCAGATAGGGTATACAGCATCATGGATAGTGGTATATACAGCATCACCAGATAGGAGCATACAGAGTCACCATATAGCAGTATACAGAGTCACCATATAGCAGTATAGAGAGTCACCATATAGCAGCATACAGGGGCCCCAGATAGCAGTATACAGGGGTCCCAGATAGCAGTATATAGGGTACCAGGTAGCAGTGTACAGGGGCCCCAGATAGCAGTATACAGGGGTCCCAGATAGCAGTATATAGGGTACCCGGTAGCAGTATACAGGGGTCCCAGATAGCAGTATACAGGGGTCCCAGATAGCAGTATACAGGGGTCCCAGATAGGGTTTACAGAGTCCCAGGTAGCAGTATATAGGGTGCCAGGTAGCAGTATACAGGGCTCCCAGATAGCATTATACAGGGGTCCCAGATATCAGTATACAGGGGTCCCAGATAGCAGTATACAGGGGTCCCAGGTAGGGTATACAGAGCCCCAGGTACCAGTATACAGGGTGCCAGGTAGCAGTATACAGGGCTCCCAGATAGGGTATACAGAGCCCCAGGTAGCAGTATATAGGGTGCCAGGTAGCAGTATACAGGGGTCCCAGGTAGCAGTTTACAGGGGTCCCAGATAGCAGTATACAGGGGTCCCAGAAAGCAGTATACAGAGCCCCAGGTAGCAGTATATAGGGTGCCAGGTAGCAGTATACAGGGTGCCAGGTAGGGTATACAGGGTGCCAGATAGCAGTATACAGGGTGCCAGGTAGGGTATACAATGTGCTAGATAGCAGTATACAGGGTGTCAGGTAGGGTATACAGTGTGCCAGATAGCAGTATACAGGGTGCCAGGTAGCAGTATACAGGGTGCCAGGTAGGGTATACAGGGTGCCAGATAGCAGTATACAGGGGTCCCAGGAAGGATATGCAGTCACCAGCCTCAACAGCCATTCCCCCCCCCCCCCCGAGGTCGGGACAAGTCCCGCACTTACCCCATCTAATAGGCAGGCTCAGGCTGGCAGTGTTGCAGAGATCGGCATACGGAAAAGCGGGCTGACATAATGCAGAGGCAGCGCTAGCGGAGAGCATGCTGACACTCAGTGTGCTCGAAAGTCCCGGGGAGTGCTGTTCCTGCGTGAGTAATCACACAGGCAGCACGTCTACTGTAGTCCCGCCCCCACCAGCAGCAGCCAATGACAGAGAGTCATTAGCTCTGATGGCTCAGGGCAGCCAATCAGCCTATGTGTGTGCGCCTGTTCAGCGCACACAGATAGTCTTTAAAGGCTGACCAATCGGCTCACTACTTGCTGTGAGCTGCTGCTCACAGGTACACTATAAGCTGTAGAGCGGACAGCACTGGCTGCTGTCCACTTAAATGAGGCTGTTTGGAGCCAATGCCGGTGCATACGGGCACTCACACGTGCACGGGCACGCAGATGCCCGCGCACAGGCCTCCAGACCCGGTTTCCATGGGCAACAGCGTTTTTCTGACAATCACCGTCTCGAATGCCATGTAAGGGGGCTCTGTGTAGTAGATGTCTAGATAGGAGTTCTATGGCCAGATTAAACAGAAGTGGGGACAATGAGCAGCCTTGTCTTGTTCCTTTGAACAACCTGAATTCCTTACTAAGAATGTCAGCAGCCACTAACCTGGCTGAAGGGGAGGAGTACATTTGGTGTATAAGATGGGTGAACGGGCCTTTAAAATTTAACTTGGTAAGAACTAGGGAGAGCCAGTCAAAGTTGACGTTGTCAAAAGCCTTTTCTGCATCTAAGGTGAGGATGGCCATGTCCTCTTTAGGGTGTTTGGTAGCATAGTCCAGGATCATCATCACCTTACGTATGTTAAGCAACGCTGTTCTACCTTTGACGAAGCCGGACTGGGCTGGATTGATTAAGGAGGGGAAGATGTCAGCTAGTCTGTTGGCCACTATTTTGGATAGGATTTTCATGTCAAGGTTTAGAAGGGATATAGGGCGATAAGACCCTGGTTCTAGAGGGTCTTTGCCCTTTTTTTGAGCAACTTGATAACCGATTGATTGCCGGATTGGAGGTAGGGGCCTCCGGGCCAGAAGCCATTGTATACTCCGAGTAGGGCTTGGCTTAGGATACCTAACATGGACTTATAGAATTCGCCTGTGTATGCGTCGGGTCCTGGGGTCTTGTCTGAAGGGAGATGTTTTATGATGCGTCTAACTTCCTCCGAGGAAATTGGTGCATTTAGTGTTTCTAATTGGGCTGGGGAGACCTTGGGTAGGACTAAGGCATCAAAGAACTTCTGTGCTAGCGTGGTGTCAATGGGATCGGGTCCATATAAAAGGGTCCATATTAAAAGGAATAGTAGTCCAACATGACCTGGGCTACCTTGTTTGGTTGGGAATGTATTAATCCTAATTTGTCCCTAAGTGAAGTTATGTGGGTGGGTTTATAGGGGTCTCTGCATTGCCTGGTCAGTAATTTACCGTCTTTATTGCCATACTTGAAAAAGGTGGCGTCTGCCTGGGCGCGCTGGGACAACTCCAAGGCGTCAGCCCAGTGGTCGAAAGAACATTTGGCACTATGCCATTCCTCTCTATGAGACGGGGAGTTGGATGAGGTCAGGGCCTGTTGAGCTAATTTAACCCTTGGGCTTGCTTCTCTATATTTGGCCAAAATGCGTCTCCTGTAGGAAGCTGTGTATGATATTATCCAGCCTCTAAGGAATGCTTTGCCAGCTTCCCAAAATAGGGTTGGATTTTCTTGATGTTCCCTATTGGTATCGTAAAACTCTTCCCATGCTTTTTCTATATAGCAGTGGAAATCTTTGTTATTGGATAAGTAAGAGAGGAAGCGCCATTTGGAGATGTGATTGTAGTCGTTAAAGTGGTTGTCAAGTCATGACAACCACTTTAAACTACAGGTAAGCTTACAATAAGGCTTACCTGTAGGTCCAGGAAATATCTCCTAAACCTGTATAGTTTAGGAGATATCCCCTGTATCTGCATGTGCCAATGTCATCGGCACATGTGCACTGAAGTATCGGCACCTGGGGTAGCCCAGGGTGCGGTTTCTTCTGTATTCGTGCCTTAAATGACGGCTGTGATTGGACGGAGCCGCAGACCCGGAAGAAGGATGTCGCTGGTCACATCTGCAACAGCTTCATTCCAAGGTAAGTGTTTCATAATGAGCTAGTATGTGCTGCATATTAGCTCATTATGCCTTTGCGTGGCAGGTTTTTTTTTTGGGGGGGGGGGGGCGGCTTTACAACCACTTTAAGAGTTGTGGTGACTGGGGCATGGTTAGAGATAACTATGTCATGAATCTCAGTTTCTTTCACCTGAAGGATCACATTTTCAGTACCGAAAAGATTCTGGTTAGTATTTTATGTGGGGGGAATAGAATGTAAATTCCTTATCAGTGGCATGTTGAAGTCTCCACAGTTCTGTGAGGTGAAGGGAGTCCATCACTGTTAAAAGGGTTGTGGTGGGTGGGGATTGTGATTTAGTGTGATGGGGTTTGAGGTGGGACTTGTCTTCTCCTAAATGCATGTTGCTATTGAAATCACCACCTACTAAGAGGGTGCTTCAAAAAATGTCTTGATAGGACTGTGAAAAATTGCTTCCCTGGGTTGTTGGGGGTGTATACGCTCAAGATCTTAAGCTCTCTGGATCCCCATTGAATTTGTACTGTAGCTATACGACCCTGTGCATCTGTGTCAGTGGATATGACTTTTCCAGGAAAGTTTTTGTGGATCAGGATAAGTACTCCTGCTTTGTGTGTATCTGAACCCAAAACAGTGCCTACCCACATTTTTTTCATACGAAAAAAATCTTGGGAAGACAAATGGCCTCCTGGATCAGGGCTATATCGGTTTTTAGACACTTAAGATGCCTTAAAACCTTAGTTCTTTTGTTAGGGGACCCAAGCCCTCTTACATTCCAGGTCTTAATTCTCATGTGGAGGGGACAGGCGAAAGATATTTGCAGGTGCTGTAGTCATGGCAATTGGTGACAAGTATGGAGACATGGAGACATTTGTGGTACTGAACAAATTCTCAAGTATTATAAACCATTGTATTAGGAGGGTCGAGTGAGAGTGAAATATTTTTAGAAAACTCTCATTGTGCAGCAAAAGGGTGAAGGAGGAGAATATCAATAAACTTAAAAAAAAAAAAAACAGAACAGTGATTGACTCCACTTTTTTCCACATGGTGTGACTTCATCAAGTTCAGATCCCATAAGCAGGGACCCTTTGTTACATGAGATTTTTCTGAGATATGCCCTTGCTTGGTTATATTGAAATGATGCCTGGCCTGCTGATATACAGATTTGTATATAACGCAGGGTCACCCGTGTGAAAAAAAGACTAAGGAAGTGTAATGACAACCAGTTACATGGTAAAGGTACCTTTACAATCTGCTTTTGCTTGAGGGAGGAGGAAAGGTATAGCGTGAAGCATATAAAACAAAACGACACTGCAGTTTTTCATGGTGAAGACTCTAACAAATAATTTCAGAGGGAGAGATAAAAAAATAAAGTTATTATGTTGGCTTATACTCATCTGAGAGAGTAGGCAAGCAGTATAGGGTTGTGGCAAGTCAGTCACTTGGAGCGATCGTTATAGAAATCCCCTGAATGTTTAAATCTTTTTGGGGAATCTTTCCTGGGGCTTCTTTGGTCCAGCAGGCGGGGAGCTGAGATGTCCTTGGCAAGAACTGATGCATAGGAGCCCGGGTTGAGCGAACGCAGGTAATGCTCAGCTTCTGATGGGTTGTGAAAAGAGAGCTGGTCTTCATTAGGTGTTCTCAGCCGCAGCACCGCTGGGAATGCCAGTGTGAATTTGACCTTTTGTTTAAAAAGATCAGAGCAGACATTCGGAAAAGCCTTCCTCTTTTTCGCCACCTCAGCTGAATAGTCTGCGAATATTAGAATTTTTACTCCATCTATCTGCAGGGACCTCTGTTGCCTGAATTTTTGCAGTATAGAGTGTTTCTCAGCATAGTTTAGGTATTTGGCTATTATTGGCCGAGGTGAGGTACGATCGGGAGTAGGGGGTCCTAGGTGGTGGGCACGCTCAACCTGGGAGGCCTAGGACTTTTGGTATTTTGATGGAGCAAAAGCTGGCTAGGGCTTAGGACTGGAGGGATTTCAGGACTTCTACAAAGCGCAAATTGCTCCTTCTTGACCTATTCTCCAGGTCTTCCAGCTTATCTATGATCAGTTTAATTTGTTTGATCTGAGCTCTGGGTCTGATATAGCTCGTCTTCCACATGTGAGATCCATTGCTCCGCCTCATTAAGTCTGGCCGTGTGTTCCTTTAGCTCTCTGTTGATCATGGCTATGCCTGCCTGCACTGCTTTTTCCACCGAGGCAGCTATGGTCGGTGCTAGGATGGACGCTACAGCCTGAGCTATTAGCTATGTGTTGCAGGGTTCTTGGGGAGGTATGTTTGGAGCGGGGCCGTCATTCACCTCTACCCCTGTTGCGGCCACCATGACAGGCAGCGTGGCCTGCTCGCCGACTTCTGGGGATCGTTGGATCTGGGAGGATCTGAGGCCGGATTTGTCTAGGTACCGAATCATCGAGCGGGCAGGTGTCGGTGACTGATGTGAAGGCACTTGGTGAGCCTCCGGGCAGGTTTTCGAGGCTGGATTGCAGGACTCGCTGTGGGAGCCGAGGTGGCGAGCAGCTAGTCCATGAGGCGCCGGAACCGGAAGTCTTTCATATACTTTATAGATACAATAAATTATACAAGATGTCCAAAATGTTTTGGTAAGCTCCTGGCACCCATGCCCAATGAGATAATGAGGCCAAAAATTGAAAAATGTGAAGGCAGCTTAAGAAAATTGGAAAAAACAGCAGCAGCTTTTAGCTAAAGTCTGATAATGTGTTAATCTTTCTGAGCAGGTAGGCATAGGTGAACAAATAGCACGAGCCACTTATTGCAAAAACTGGAAAACTTGGAAAAAAAGGCTTCTTAAGAAGCTGCAACACCTTATTTTGTATCCAGTCAATTCTGGTAATAGGCCAGAATTGACTGGTGAAAGTAGCAGACTATCTGTCTACAGGAAAGTTTTCTCAAAGTAAATAAAGGTACATCCTTCAACTTCATACCAATTTGCCAATGGCAAAACAGTTTTATAGTATAGTTTGTGATTTTTTTTCACAGTAGCACATCATATTGTCTTAAAATATGTAATAAAATGTCAAAACAGATTCCACAAAACCACAACTCTACATACCAGAGAGGCAGTTGTTATCCTAAAATAAAAATTAGAGTGCTATATGTCACAGACAAAGACCACAATGTAAGAGAGGGGCACAGGGCAGTTTTTGTCTAGAAAAAAAAATTAGAGTGTACTATTTCTGAGACAAAAGCCAGAAATATTGTACAGACTCCATGAGCACTATGTCAGCCTTTTTACTAGGCCACAATTTCAGAGGCAGAGACTAGGCAGGCTTTTATGATGACATAAGAATTAAGACTAATATTTCTGGTAAAGAATGATAAACAGGTTATAGGCTCCATGCACATTATGTCATCCTTTTTATTAGATGGCAATTTCAGAGGCAGAGACCAGACGGGTTTTACTGGGGAAAAATAATGAAAAAGAATGTGTATTATTTCTGAGACAAAAGTCTAATATTGTATATACTCTATGTACACTACATCATCCTCCATGTATGTTAGGCCACAATTTCAGAAGCAGAGACAGGACAAGTGTCATCATAAAATAAAAACTAGAGTGTATTATATCTGGGACAAAAGAAAGAAAATTTGTCCCATGCACACTATGTCAGCAGTCCTACAAGTCACATTAAAAGAATCCTCCCCCTCTCCCTTGGGTCCACCTTTCAAGGCAGCTTCCTGTAGTGTCTCTAAGTGGCCCCCACTCTAAACACTGGAACAGCTACAGTCTCTAGAACACATCAGTTGCGGTGGTACAGGAAAGGGCTATGTGGCCAGGGGATTCTCAGCACACTTACTCAGGCATGAGCACAGCACCAACTGGTCCCAGCAACAAAGTCCTTACTGGCAATAAGCAACAGTGAGATGCTGAGCTTACAGGAACACAGAGGTGACAATATGAAAGCTGGTAAAGGTTCACATGGGAAACAGAAGCATTAGAACACTGGAATTCTTGAAGGATACAAGTACAAGAATACAGATTGCAAGCAGGAACACACTGAGAGCCACTGCGGACAGGCTGGAAGGCAATGGGAATACTGGAGGCACAGAGATCACTATCACACAATCCATACCAGACCCTTATCTGAGCAGGTAGCCCAGTAGGACAGGAAAGGGGAGGGGATGAGCGGGCACCCCCCCCGAACCATACCAGGTCACATGCCCTCAACATGGGGGGGTGCTTTGGGGAAGGAGGGGGCAGGAAGAGGGGCCAGATCCCAGGCCCCCCATGTGAATGAATATACCCCTACTCATTCACCAAAAAAGTGTAAAAAAAAAACAAAGAAACAGTTTTTGACTGTCTGACATCTTCATTTCCCATCAACGGTAAATAAACAAAGGGTGACAGGTGGCCCCCCTTTTGTTTATTTACCACTGGCACTACACTAATAGTGGCAGGCCACAATTACGATATTCTGCCACCCATGCTTGACTGCCAACAATAGCATCCTCTACCACTGCTGCTGGGCATGCCACCATTACCATCTCCTGCCACTGTTGCTCGTCTGCCACTGTTACCAGCTCCTGCCACTGCTATTGGCCTGCCATCATTGCCATTTCCTTCCATCACTGCTTGTCTGCCACCATTACTAGCTCTCGTCATCACTGCTGGCCTGCCACCAATACCAGCTTCTGTCACCTCTGCTGACCTGCCATGAGGGATGAGCGCAAGGTTCTTTGGCTGTTCAGGTGTTCGTCTGAACACTGGACTTCTGACACATTTAGTGGGAGCTGAATGTCATTTACAGTAGCAGTATTTCTACTGCTACTCTATACAGTATGACAGCTTCCTTTCTGTTGACGGTTGCTAAGGAAGTGACCTTAGCATTCAGTGGCATCACCTGGCTCCATTCATTTACTGGCTGGGAATCCCCTAGATTTTTGTTAAACAATGGAGCTGGAATAGCGTGACATACAGCAAATGACCAAATGTTGACAGATTGGCCCCTGCTTTTACACTCAGGCCTGACTAAATTTTACCTCACCTAGCAAAACCCTGCTAGAAAAACGCACCTACTCTATGGGGGCGCTACACCAGCATTTCAGTATGAGTGAGCCCATTTGCTACAAATTGCCTGCAGAAGAGGACCCATAGTCCTCAGTGTCACTGAAGACAACAGTGTCCCCAACAATCTTAGCTCAGCCACGTATGCTTGGATGCCTGCCCCATTTCCTCCTTATCGCTAGCACCCCAATTTTCCTCCTGGTATTTTTCCGCTATCTGCAGCTGTCTTTGCCTGACGTGGATGGAGGCAGTAGGGAAAGATCCTAGAAATGCATATACTATTTCAGGACAGTCCACACTTGCCCACAATATAACTGGGGGCATGTCCAGCTTGTCACTAAAGGTCCATAAAGTAAGATAGGGGATGACCGAACTATAGAAAATAGATTAATTTATTATTGCACAGCCATAAAACTAATGCAGCAGGGGGAGTGATGCTTCTACCAACTCATTTCACACTGACAAGCACTTACTCTTAGATTAAATGTTTATAAGCTTGAAACATGAGCGCTAATCAGCATGAAACAAGCAGTTATTAGTGTGAAAAATAATTCTGAGGATTCGCTGAATAAGGCCATCATGGAGGAGCTAGAGGTAACCGTGCTGTCACCATCACCAAGATGCAGGACATGGGGCGACACCACCATCTCCAGCAGTGTGCCCCATCCTGCATCCTTTCCAGCAGCCAGCAAATTTACCCAGTGGGTTATAAAGGAGATGTAAGATCCCTGCCCATACTTGCTAGGCCACATGTTGGTGGCTTGTGGAACCTGCAGCTAACAACATGGTCCAGCAACACCAAAATGTTACCTTACACATGCTCGTGGTGGGCAGGAATGGCCTATTGGCCAAAAAAATGGTAGTTGGGTACCTACAACTGTGGTGCAACACAGGCAATAAACCCGCGAAAGGAAGGCACCCGCATCAGCTGGAATGAAAACAGCTGTAAAGAGGAGACAATTTTTTCTTCCTCTCCAGCAGCTGTGGAAGAGATGGCGACTTGGTCAAGGATGCTGCTAAAGACAGCAGGGTTGGGTTAGGAAACTTACAATAGCTTACAATGAGATTCAAGCCTCTATTGGCCCCATTCTGTGCCAAAAGTTAAGCCTCTCAAATATCTTGTCAGACTTCCATTCCTCTTGCTTGAGGGTGCAGATGTTAGAGCAGATGCAAATAGAGAATCTTAAGGATTGGGAGGAGAGCTGTAAAGTGAGGAAATATGAAGATAAAGAGGAGGACTGCAGGCTGACCAATGTCAATGATGTACTGCTCCCACAAAGCTTTGTGGTGAAAATGATGTGTCTCTTCATGAGTGTGTACCCAAATGACTGGTTGATTTACCATGCTTGATATGCTGCAGGCAGAGGCTGCAAACTACTACAGTGCTGTTGACAACAGATATGATGAACTATGTTGATTGGCTCTGGGGATAACAATAACCTGTATCCGTGCCATCTGATGGAATAAGATGACTGCTCACTCTATTCCTCTTCAAGCTGCCCCTGCCCACATCTGAGAGCTTTCCACACTGCTTTTGTGCACTCCATCACCTTTATTCTCTACAGTCTCTGACACCCTGGCACCCAGATATGGTCTACCACCTCATAATTTCCACCGTCTTCATCGACCAAGCTACAGCTGTAGGAACATTAATGGCAATTGCTTATCCCTGCCTGTTGTTCCCTTTCTCTGTGCTCCTCTCTGCCTCAAATTCTGATAACAAGAATTCTTGCGCATCCTCCTGCATCAGGTTACTGATGTTGTGTTGAAATAATTCAGCTGATGCCAATTTGTATATTTCATATTTATCTGCCAAAACATGTTTTAAAAATGTTTTTTGGCCCTGACAGTGTTATACAAAGAAAATATATACAAAATCCCTATGCATTACCCTTAAAGTGGTAGTATACCATCATTTTCAGCCAAGGAAGCTGCCATTTTGGCCTCTGTTTAATCTACAACTGCCATGATGCTGCACATGTGATCAGCTATGACACCAGCCATTGGATGGTTTGACGGTTTGTTTTGGAGCACAACCAATGGAAGTGTTACATTTCCGGTACGTGCCAGAAATTGAACTCGTTTTAAACTGTTAAATGGATGGGTATACTATGGCTTTAAAACAAAACAGAAGCAGTGTTTTTAGGAGCAAAAAGCCATGCAATAATCTTTGTGAGTTGACCTAAAGGTACACTTACACATCACATACAAAATATCACAGAAAGTTCAGCTTAGTGTCCTTAGTAAGCCGGATGTTTATTTTCAGCGTGGCTGTTTAGACTTTATTGCTGTATCCACCAGTCCTTTTGTGGACTGATTTTGGACTGCTCCCATGGTTACAAAATTGCTCCCTGTGTCCCTGAATGAGCAATAGAGAAAACAGGATTTTTGTACTTACCATCAAACACCGTTCTCTGTGTCTATTGAAGAAAACAGGTCCCTCCCTTCTAAGCTGTATCATGTTTGGACTTCTTTCTGAGACTGAGATATTGCAGGAGGGGTTTGTGTCCTATTCCGGTCTTAAATTTGACAAATGCCTAGTGTCCATTCTTACTGCAAGTAATGCTATACCCATGGTTACAGATATAACTCCTGTGTCCCTCAATGGGCTCTGAGAAAAACAGATGTTTACTGTAAGCACAAAAAAAAATCAGTGTTCTTTGAAAACACATTATCAATACTTGTGCCTGATGTATAATATTGTAGTTCAAATGGGAAGCATATAAAAAAGCAACTGTCAGCAAAATATTTAGTTTTCATTGAAATATTGTTTTTGAGTGTCAATGAATCAGAGCCTTTAGCATCCCTAGGTCAGGGACTGTGCTACAGAAAAGGCTGAACCTGCGCAGAAAACCACCAAAGGTGGCAGGTAAGGGTTTATTCTCTTCACACTGGCTGTGAGTTCTTTCAGAACAAAAAGGGAAAGGGCTGTTGTGTGGGTATAAACAATTTATAGCTCTACACTGGTCCTGTGGGCAGAGGAAGGCACATGTATGCTGCCGTATTGGTACATACATGCAGACACTTGTACTACCACATGTATGTTGCCATACTGGCTCCAGGAAATATAGTTATACATGTTACTGTGTGACTATAACGTCATATTTAGAGTTGAGCGAACCCGTGGATGTTCGGGTTCGGTGGGTTCGGCCGAACTTCGGAAATAAGTCCGGGTTCGGTACGGAACTTGACCCGAACTTTACCCCGAACCCCATTGAATTCAATGGGGACCCGAACTTTTCGGCACAAAAATGACTGTAAAAGAGTCCTGGAAAGTGCTAGAGGGCTGCAAAATGATTTTAGAACAATAATCTGTCCCTTACAGCAACAGCAGGAACCTGACCCTATAGAACTAGAAGATGATTTTAGAACAATAATCTGTCCCTCTAAGCAGTAGACTCTACCTAGTCCAGTCAGATCTTTCTGTAATGCAGGATGAGATCTGCAATCTGTCCCTAAAAGCAGTAGTAGTAGTAATCTCTACCTATCTATCTATCTGCAATCTGTCCCTAAAAGCAGTAGTTGTAGTAATCTCTACCTATCTATCTGTCTGCAATCTGTACCTCACAGCACCGGCAACATCCTCTCCCTACACTACCCAGAGAGCATGTGACATGCAGCACTAAGTGACTCCAGCTTATAAAGAGGCTGGGTCACATGATGCACTGGCCAATCACAGCCATGCCATTAGTAGGCATGGCTGTGATGGCTTCTAAGGGCAAATGAGTGAAACGCTTGTTGATTGGCTGCCCTGCAGCTATTCAACATGCGTGATCAAATACCCGAACCCAGATCTCGAACCCAAACTTTTTTTCAAATGTCCGGGTCCGGGTCACGGACACCCCGAAGTTCGGTACGAACCCGAACTTTACAGTTCGGGTTCGCTCAACTCTAGTCATATTTAAATCTGTTAAAGAAAGAAAATTGAAACAATTAATAATTAAAATTTCCTTCATAAGGAATAATATGTAAACTGTCCTTGACTACTGTAACTCCTTCCTCATTAGTAGTGTTGAGCGAACCCGAACTGTAACGTTCGGGTCCGTACCGAACTTTGGGGTGTCCGGGACCCGGTCCCAAACACAGACATTTCAAAAAACGTTCGGGTTCTGGGTTCTGGTAGTTGATCACGCATGTTGAATAGCTGCAGGGCAGCCAATCAACAAGCGTTTCACTGGTTTGCCCTTAGAAGCCATCACAGCCATGCCTACTAATGGCATGACTGTGATTGGCCAGTGCATCGTGTGACCCACCCTCTATATAAGCTGGAGTCACTTGATGCTGCAGTCACATGCTCTCTGAGACTCTGACTAGTATAGGGAGAGGAAGCTGCCAGCGTTTTTGTGAGGGACAGATTGCAGACATTTTAACATCTGATCCTGCATCCTGAGATTATTAATTTACTACAACTGTTCCTCTGAGGGACAGATTGCAGAAATTTGAGAATCGAGATTTCACATACTGCTGCTTTGAGTGACAGATTGCAGATCAAATCCTGCATAACACAACGATCGCTACGATCGTACACAACGATCAGATTGTGGGAGTAATTTGAGATTTCACATACTGCTGCTTTGAGTGACAGATTGCAGATCAAACCCTGCCTAACACAACGATCGTTACGATCGTACACAATGATCAGATTGTGGGATCATACACAACGATCATATTGTGGGAGTAATTTGAGATTTCACATACTGCTGCTTTGAGTGACAGATTGCAGATCAAACCCTGCATTACACAACGAACTGACTGCACTAGGTAGAGGCTTCTGCTTAGAGGGTCAGATTATTGTTAAAAAATCATTGCCTACTCCTATAGGGCCAGGTTCCAGCTGTTGCTGTAAGTGTCACATTATTGTTCAAAAATCATCTCCTAGTTGTAAAGAGAGAGCTTCCAGCTGTTGCTTAGAGGGACAGATTATTGTTCAAAAATCATTGCCTACTCCTATAGGGCCAGGTTCCAGCTGTAAGTGACAGATTATCTATTGTTCAAAAATCATCTCCTAGTTCTAAAGGGAGAGCTTCCAGCTGTTGCTGTAAGTGACACATTATTGTTCTAAAATCATCTCCTAGTTCTAAAGGGAGAGCTTCCAGCTGTTGGTGTGAACGGTGCATTTCTTGCACCAAATTAAAAAGTCCGGCTACGTTGGTGTTTTCAAAAAAAAAAAGAAGGTATTAATTGGTATTAATAAATACTTACATAGGGCTACATATTACATTTGCGGGCACAATGAGGAGAGCAAATAAGGGACGTGGTCATGGTGCTGCTGGTGTTGGGGGTGTTGGTGAACCTCCCTTTGAAAGGAGAGGACGTGGTCGAGGTGTGCCAGCTACATGCACAAGTAAAACATGTTCCTCAGGTAGCCAATAGAACCTTCACTGGTATATGGTAGGCCAGAATGCCCCTCAACGATTGGTGAGGCCAGAACAATTACAGGCGATAGTAGATTGGGTGGCTGACAATGCCTCCAGTTCCTTCAAATTGTCTCACTCCCGGTCCCTTGATGAAAGCTCAGAGTTGGCACCTGAACCCCATGGCCATCTGTCTTTCACCTCAGCCCCTTGTAAATTAGCCAAGCAGTCTGAGCCCCAAGTCCTGCAAGAGACTCTTATGCTTTTTGATGACTCTACTGCTGTGCTTTCCGTGGGCTATCCATATAGCGCTGCCCCAGAAGTGGAAGACATTGAGTGCACCGATGCCCAACCACTTCTGTTGCAGGATGAGGACATGGAAACACCAGCACACGGGTGCCTTTCGTGTCGTCATCTCAGTAGTTTTTCGTATTCTCAGAGAACGTCCTGAACCCCGAGTCTGACGAACCGATTAAATGTTCCCCGACTCCACTTTCTGTCTACCGGTACCCCAAGTCCACGGTTGAGACTCGAAAGTAGTTCCCTGGCCCTCACTCTGTTAAACTTCCTTGACCTCCGTAACAGTCGGTGGGTTAGATGATAGCGGACATTAACAAGACCGGAGTGGTTAGCAACTCCCCGTAAGACCGGATGGTATATGGTCACTTCCAAGATAACCGATGGACTCCTTGTACAAAATGAACACGTACATCGACCGTGTGGA
>BLSH010543261.1:621447-634152 GCA_018402905.1 Glandirana rugosa
CTATGTTTCCTTGAAAAAACACTTCGGGCCATGATGGAAGAGAATGTGGCACAGGAGGATGAGGAGGAGGAGGAGGAAGAGGGGTAATTTCCATGGTTATCAGGCCAGTCATTCGCAAGTGGCTCGGAGGGTGGGTTCCTGCACCAGCATAGGCCAGGTCAAAAATATTCAAGCCAGGGCACAGTTCTGGAGGACGAGGAGGACGAGGAAGATGAGGAGGAGGAGAAATTGCAGCAGGGTGGCACCCAACGCAGCTCGTGGGCATCACTGGAGCGTGGCTGGGGGGATACAGAGGACACAGATGATATACCTCCCACAGAGGACAGCTTGTCTTTGCCTCTGGGCAGCCTGGCACACATGACCGACTACATGCTGCAGTGCCTGCGCAACGACAGCCGAGTTGCCCACATTGTAACTTCTTCTGATTACTGGGTGGCCACCCTGCTGGATCCCCATTACAAGGACAACGTGC
Source organism: Glandirana rugosa (assembly GCA_018402905.1). Taxonomy (NCBI): domain Eukaryota; kingdom Metazoa; phylum Chordata; class Amphibia; order Anura; family Ranidae; genus Glandirana; species Glandirana rugosa. The sequence goes on from BLSH010543261.1 coordinate 621,920, forward strand.
CGTCCTTAATTCCCTCACTGGAGCGTGAGAGGAAGATGCGCGACTACCAAAGCACACTGGTAGAGGCGCCGCTGAGGGCATTCCCAAATGACACCGGGGGCTCAGTGGAGGCACAAGGCGAAGGCAGAGGAGGAGGAAGAGGCCACCAACGCAGCTGTGCCACCGCCAGCACCTCAGAAGGCAGGGTTAGCATGGCCGAAATGTGGCAAAGCTTTGTCAGCAGCTCGCCACAACAAACAGCACCATCAGCCGATAGACAACATCTTAGCAGGAGGCAGCATTTCAGCAACATGGTGCAAGAGTATGTGTGCACACGCCTACACGTACTGACTGGTGGGTCTGCCCCATTCAACTTCTGGGTCTCCAAATTGGCCACATGGCCTGAGCTTGCCCTTTATGCCTTGGAGGTGCTGGCCTGCCCTGCAGCCAGTGTATTGTCTGTACGTGTGTTTAGCATGGCAGAGGGGGTTATCACAGACAAGCGCAGCCGCCTGTCCACAGCCAACGTGGACAAGCTAACCTTTATTAAAATGACCAGGCATGGATCCCACAAGACTTGTCTGTACCTTGTGCAGAATAAACATTTAGACCGGACTCACACAGCCATTCGTATACTTGTTTTTTTGAATAGGCCTCAATATTTTGGGGGCTACCCCAATTATAAACAAACAAAAAAAAACAGTGTTGGCTACCTCCTCCTCCTCCTTGACCACCGCCACTTCCACCTACACTGCCACGGTCACGGCCTAGTCAACCTCTAGGCTCCTACTCCACATCCACCCCCCTTCCCATTTTTTTTTAATTTGATTTTAATTTATTTTCCCTATCCCCATTTTTTTGTAAGGCACTTGCCCTACTCTTACCCCCATTTTACTTCCTTTTGCAGCCCTCTAGCACTTGCCAGAACTTTGTTACAGCCATTTTTGTGCCTAAAAGTTCGGGTCCCCATTGACTTCAATGGGGTTCGGGGTCCGAGATAAAATTCAAAATGCTAACAATAACCTACAAAGCCATTCACAATTCTCCCCCGAGCTACATCACCAATCATATCTCTAAATATCACCCAAACCATTCTCTCCGCTCCTCCCAAGACCTTCTGCTCTCTAGCTCCCTTGTCTCCTCATCCCATGCTCATCTCCAGGACTTCTCCAGAGCCTCTCCCATCCTCTGGAACTCGCTACCCCAACCTGTTCGGTTATTTACTACTCTGTCCACTTTTAGGCAATCCCTGAAAACTCATCTCTTCAGGGAGGCTTATTCTGCCTCCAGCTAACAAACAAATCTTTTACTCTTGTATTCAGTTCATACCTCACAGTCCCTACCTTTTGTTTCACCAGCCCCTCAATCTTAGATTGTAAGCTCGCAGGAGCAGGGCTCCTCTAACCCTCTTGTTTTGAATTGTACTGTTGGTGTATTATCTCCCTTTACATTGTAAGGAGCTGCACAAACTGTTGGCGCTATATAAATCCTGTATAATAATAATAATATCCAAGAAATTGCTTTGTGCAGTTAAAGTGATAATAAAGGAATGTTTTTTTATTTCTAAAAATAACGCCTGGGAGGAGAAAATAGGGAAGGCTTGGTGGAGAAGCATGAAGAAGCCACCCTTAAACCTCCTTCATGTGCTCTGGCTCTATAGCACACCCACTGGCAGGAAGAAAAGACAAACATGGCCTGCCTCTTAAAGGTGAGGTCCAACCACCACTTTGTTTAACCGGTTCCCGACCGCGAATCGTCGTCTATACACGCACGCGCCCCCAGCACTGTCACGGCAGTCCGATTAGCTACAGGACCATTCACTCTACAGGAATAGACCAATGATTTTTGGTCTATTCCTGTTGATTGGTCCTAGTGAATGGGATGCCTCTACTGTCTGTGGAATGTAAACACAGACAGGGGAAGTGATGTCATCTCCCCTCTCTGCATCCTTTTCCGTTACAGAGAGGAGAGAGTGACATCTAAAACGTGAGTTGCACCAACACTACACTAACATATGTATAGAAGGTCAGCACTCCAAAACTCCAATGCAGTACATTTATTGATAAGTGCAGCGATGATACATGAACAGCAGAAGTGTTTCGGCCAAGCCGTCTTGGTCACAGCTTGAAATAAATGTACTGCATTGGAGTTTTGGAGTGCCGACCTTCTATACATAATCTTGATTTGGATGTTTGAGGAACGTCTTGGTCTGTGCACCCACCAGGTGGATTTGGGACTACTTTTTGGATCTAATACTCATTCCCTGTTGAAGCACTGCACACCTGTTATTGCTAACACTACACTAACACCAGTACACATAGGCACACTTTTAACCCTTTGATCGCCCCCTCATGGCCCCCCCCCCCCGTTAACCCCTTCACTGTCATCCCCTGTCACTATGTCACTGAGTGCAGCGATCAGATCGTTCACTGATCGCTGTACTTGTGACCCTTGTGACACTAATCAGTGTTAGGGTAGGTAGTAGTAGGCCTAGGTAGGTGTAAATACCCCCCTTATGAAGTTTTTAACCCCTTGATTGCCCCCGTCACCTGTGATCACTGTATAAGTGTCATGGGTAATGCTAGCTAGATAGATAGTTTTTTTTCCCCATCAGATTAACCGCCGTATATATATACTGTATACATATATATATATGTATACCTTTTAAAGATTTTAACCCCCGATCGCCCGGCGGCGACCTTAGTTAGGTTTTAGCGTGCGTTAGGGTCAGCGTAAACACCAGGCAGGGCCAGTTAGTTAGGTACTCTGACACGCATACACACACATTAGATACTATTGCAGTATCTGATCAGATCAATATCTGATCAGATCTATATTAGCGTCCCCATTAGATTAGTGTTCTAAAAAGTGGCATTAGCGGGATCAGCCCAAATACCTGCTAGCACCTGCGTTTAGACCCTCCGCCCAGCCCAGCCCACCCAAGTGCAGGATCAATAGATCGCTGACACTTATCAAACACAGAACACATATCTGCAGCGTTCGCAGAGATCACGCCCGATCCCTGCGAAATCTGACAGTGATTTTGGTAGTGACAAGAAATAGGCTCTGACAACAAGGTGCACTTTTTGCCTGTGAGTCACACTAGTGTACCAATAAATTTAGAGGCCAACATGTCAAATCCGAGGTACACTAGTGAAGAGGCCTACGCATTATTGAGCATGACAAATGAGAGCGATGGGGAAGCCTCACTGTCAGAATCAGGCTCATCATACGATCCCGTAGACAACAGCGGCTCCTTGTCAGATAGCTCTGAAGATGGAGTGGTCCCTGCTAAGGTCAGGTGTACCAGATCCCGTTTTGCTGTCGCTGAGGTGCATGAACTGCAGGGCTCTCGTATGGAGCAGAGAGCCAGTACTATCGCCGCTACTCCTTCTGGTGACCTGGCAAGCACCAGCAGCCTAGTACATCCTGGTCATAGACAAACCAGCACTGCAGTAACACTTGGTGACGTGGCGAGTCCCATATGCGCAGTTCAAGCTGGTGTGGCTAGTACATGTAGTCTCCCGCAGCCACGAAGAAGACAACCACCAGGCCCGCAGAGCCCATAGTGCCCTTCCTGATGTGCTTGCAAACCCTGATTGGCAACCCATCACTGATGCAGAGCCCGTACTTCCCCCATTCACTGGTCATCCCGGAATTCAGGTGAATACAGTTGACTTTAGGGCCATTGATTTTATTCGCTGTTTTTCACCTAAGATCTCTATAGATCTATTGTGGACCAAAGCAATTTATATGCTGGTCAATATATCGCCACTAATCCCCATTTGTCACTTGCTAGAGATTGGAAACCAATTACGGTTTCCGAATTTAAGACCTTTCTGGGCCCTACCCTCAACATGGGCATACATAAAGAACCTGAATTGCGGTTATATTGGTCCACTGACTCAATTCATCGTATGTATGTCTTCTCTGCTTGCATGGCCAGGACACAATATGAGCAGATCCTGCGGTTCATGCAATTCAATGACAATGAACTCTGTCATCCATGGGGGGACCCTGATTACGATTGGCTCCACAAAATTCGGCCCCTCATAAACCACTTCAATCAGCAGTTCACAGCACTTTTTATTCTCAACTAAGTTGTGTGTGTGGACAAGTCCCTGATTAAATTTGATGGCCGTCTTGCTTTCAAACAGTATGTCCCCAGCAAGCGTGCCAGATACAGGGTCAAGATGTATAAGCTCTGTGACAGCACCACAGGCTATTCATGTAGTTTTCTGGTTTATGAGGGCAAAGATAGTCATGTGGAGCCGGAAGGATGCCATTACTACATGGGGCGTGCTGGCAAAAATGTGTGGAGCTTGGTGTCACCCTTATCCGGAAAGGGGTACCATTTGTACGTGGACAATTACTACACTATTTAGTCACTTGGCGCATGTGGCACGTGCGATCTAATCGCCGGGGCTTCTCCCAACGGCTGGTAGAATCCAGAATTAGTTGGGGGTAGAGAGTAGAGTTGAGCTAACCCGAAATGTAAAGTTCGGGTTCGTACTGGACTTTAGGGTGTCCGTGTCCCGAACCCGGACATTTGAGAAAAAGTCCGGGTTTGGGTATTTTTTTGCACCTTTTGAATAGCTGCAGGACAGCCAATCAACAAGCGTTTCACTCGTTTGCCCTTAGAAGCCATCACAGTCATGCCTACTAATGGCATGACTGTGATTGGCCAGTGCATCATGTAACCCAGCCTCTATATAAGCTGGAGTCACATAGCGCTGCATGTCCCATCATCTCATACTAGTGTAGGTAGGGAGAGGATGACGCTGCTGGTGTGAGGGACAGATTAGCGTTATAAAATCGTCTCATACTGGTGTAGGGAGAGGTTCCTGCTGCTGGTGTGAGGGACAGATTAGCGTTATAAAATCATCTCATACTGGTGTAGGGAGAGGTTCCTGCTGCTGGTGTGAGGGATAGATTAGCGTTATAAAATCATCTCATACTAGTATAGGGAGAGGTTCCTGCTGCTGGTGTGAGGGACAGATTAGTGTTATAAAATCATCTCATACTGGTGTAGGGAGAGGTTCCTGCTGCTGGTGAGAAGGACAGATTAGCGTTATTAAATCAACTCATACTGGTGTAGGGAGAGGTTCCTGCTGCTGGTCTGAGGGACAGATTAGCGTTATAAAATCATCTCATACTGGTGTAGGGAGAGGTTCCTGCTAGAGTTGAGCGAACCCGGACTGTAAAGTTCCGGTCTGTACCGGACTTTATGGTGTCCGTGCCCCGAACCCGATCCCTGACATTTCAAAAAAAGTCCGGGATCGGGTTCGGTATTTGGGTATTTTTTGGCGCCTGTTGAATAGCTGCAGGGCAGCCAATCAACAAGGGTTTCACTTGTTTGGCATTAAAAGCCATCACACCCATGCCTACTAATGGCATGGCTGTGATTGGCCAGTGCATTATGTGACCCAGCCTCGATATGAGCTGGAGTCACGTAGCGCTGCATGTCACATGCTCTCAGGCTAGTGTAGGGAGAGGATGCTGCCGCCGCTGTGAGGGAAAGATTAGCATTCTAATATCATCTCATCCTGCATTAGAGACAGGTTCCTGGCGGTGCTGTGAGGGAAAGATTAGCATTCTAAAATCATCTGATACTGGAGTAGGGACAGGTTCCTGGTGCTGTGATAGAAATATTAGCGTTCTAATATCATCTCATCCTGCATTAGAGACAGGTTCCTGGCAGTGCTGTGAGGGAAAGATTAGCATTCTAAAATCATCTGATACTGCATTAGGTACAGGTTCCTGGTGCTGTGTGGGAAAGATTAGCGTTCTAATATCATCTGATACTGCATTAGGTACAGGCTCCTGGTGCTGTGAGGGAACGATTAGTGTTCTAATATCATCTGCATTAGGGACAGGTTCCTGGTGCTGTGAGGGAAAGATTAGCGTTCTAATATCATCTGATACTGCATTAGGGACAGGTTACTGGTGCTGCAAGGGAAAGATTAGCATTCTAATATCATCTGATATTGCATTAGGGACAGGTTCCTGGTGCTGTGAGGGAAAGATTAGCGTTCTAATATCATCTGATACTGCATTAGGGACAGGTTCCTGTCGGTGCTGTGAGGGACAGATTATCATTCTAAAATCATCTCATACTACAGTAGGGACAGGTTCCTGGCGGTGCTGTGCGGGACTGATTATCATTCTAAAATCATCTCATACTGAAGTAGGTAGAGGTTCCTGTCGGTGCTGTGAGGTACAGATTATAGTTCTAAAATCATCTCATACTGGAGTAGGGAGAGGTTCCTGTCGGTGCTGTGAGGGACAGATTATCGTTCTAAGATCATCTCATACTGCATTAGGGAGAGGTTCCTGTCAGTGCTGTGAGGGACAGATTATCATTCTAAAATCATCTCATACTGCAGTAGGGACAGGTTCCTGTCGGTGCTGTGAGGGACAGATTATCGTTTTAAATCATCTCATACTGCAGTAGGGACAGGTCACTGTTGATGCTGTGAGGGACAGATTAGCGTTCTAAAATAATCTCATACTGGTGTAGGGAGAGGTTCCTGTCGGTGCTGTGAGGGACAGATTATCTTTCTAAAATCATCTCATACTGCAGTAGGGACAGGTTCCTGTCGGTGCTGTGAGGGACAGATTATCGTTCTAAAATCATCTCATACTGGAGTAGGGAGAGGTTCCTGTCGGTGCTGTGAGGGAAAGATTATTGTTCTAAAGTCATCTCATACTGCAGTAGGGACAGGTTCCTGTCGGTGCTGTGGGGGACAGATTACCGTTCTAAAATCATCTCATACTGCAGTAGGGACAGGTTGCTGTCGGTGCTGTGAGGGACAGATTAGCATTCTAAAATCATCTCATACTGCATTAGGGAGAGGTTCCTGTCGGTGATGTGAGGGACAGATTATCGTTCTAAAACCATCTCATACTGCAGTAGGGACAGGTTCCTGTCGGTGCTGTGAGGGAAAGATTATCGTTCTAAAATCATCTCATACTGCAGTAGGGACAGGTTCCTGTTGGTGCTGTGATTGAAAGATTAGCATTCTAAAATCATCTCATGCTAGTGTAGGGAGAGGTTCCTGTCGGTGCTGTGAGGGACAGATTATCGTTCTAAAATCATCTCATACTGCAGTAGGGACAGATTCCTGGCGGTGCTGTGAGGGACAGATTATCTTTCTAAAATCATCTCATACTGGAGTAGGGAGAGGTTCCTGTCGGTGCAGTGAGGGAAAGATTATCGTTCTAAAATCATCTCATACTGCAGTAGGGACAGGTTCCTGTCGGTGCTGTGAGGGACAGATTATCGTTCTAAAATCATCTCATACTGGAGTAGGGAGAGGTTCCTGTTGGTGCTGTGAGGGAAAGATTATTGTTCTAAAGTCATCTCATACTTCAGTAGGGACAGGTTCCTGTCGGTGCTGTGGGGGACAGATTACCGTTCTAAAATCATCTCATACTGAAGTAGGGACAGGTTGCTGTCGGTGCTGTGAGGGACAGATTAGCATTCTAAAATCATCTCATACTGCATTAGGGAGAGGTTCCTGTCGGTGCTGTGAGGGACAGATTATCGTTCTAAAACCATCTCATACTGCAGTAGGGACAGGTTCCTGTCGGTGCTGTGAGGGAAAGATTATCGTTCTAAAATCATCTCATACTGCAGTAGGGACAGGTTCCTGTTGGTGCTGTGATTGAAAGATTAGCATTCTAAAATCATCTCATACTGGTGTAGGGAGAGGTTCCTTTCGGTGCTGTGAGGGACAGATTATCGTTCTAAAATCATCTCATACTGCAGTAGGGACAGATTCCTGGCGGTGCTGTGAGGGACAGATTATCGTTCTAAAATCATCTCATACTGGAGTAGGGAGAGGTTCCTGTCGGTGCAGTGAGGGAAAGATTATCATTCAAAAATCATCTCATACTGCAGTAGGGACAGGTTCCTGTCGGTGCCGTGGGGGACAGATTACCGTTCTAAAATCATCTTATACTGCAGTAGGGACAGGTTCCTGTCGGTGCTGTGAGGGACAGATTAGCGTTCTAAAATCATCTCATACTGCAGTAAGGACAGGTTCCTGTCGGTGCTGTGAGGAACAGATTAGCGTTCTAAAATCATCTCATACTGGAGTAGGGAGAGGTTTCTGTCGGTGCTGTGAGGAACAGATTATCGTTCTAAAATCATCATATACTGCAGTAGGGACAGGTTCCTGTCGGTGCTGTGAGGGACAGATTATCATTCTAAAATCATCTCATACTACAGTAGGGACAGGTTCCTGTTGGTGCTGTGAGGGACAGATTAGCGTTTTAAAATAATCTCATACTGGTGTAGGGAGAGGTACCTGCTGCTGGTGTGAGCGGTGCATTTCTTGCACAAAAATAAAAAGTGTGTCTACGTTGCTGTTTTCAAAAAAATAAATAATTTATTATTCTTTTTTTTTAGTATTAATAAATAGTGCTACATAGTACATTTGCAACTTGCTGTGCATTTCTTGCACAAAAATAAAAAGTGCACCTACATTGCTGGTTTAAAAAAAAAAGAATAATAATTTATTATTCTTTTTTTTATTATTTATAAATAGTGCTACATAGTACATTTGCATCCAGAATGAGGAGAGCGTCAAGTAAGGGACATGGTCGTGGTGCTGCTGGTGTTGGTGGTGTTGGTGAAGTTCCTGTTGCAAGGAGAGGATGTGGTCGATTTGTGCCAGATACACGCACAAGTGAAACACCTTCCTCAAGTGCGAGTAGCTGACAGAACCTTCAAAGTTATATGGTAGGCCCGAATGCCGCTCAATGAATGGTGAGGCCAGAACAAGTACAGGCGATAGTAGATTGGTTGGCTGACAATGCCTCCAGTTCCTTCACATTGTCTCCCACCTGGTCCCTTGATGAAAGCTCAGAGTTGGCAAATGAACCCCATGGCCATCTGTCTTTTCCCTCAGCCCCTTGTAAATCAGCCAAGCAGTCTGAGCCCCAAGTCATGCAGCAGTCTCTTATGCTTTTTGATGACTCTGCTGGTGTGCTTTCCGTGGGCCATCCACATAGTCCTGCCCCAGAAGTGGAAGACATTGAGTGCACCGATGCCCAACCACTTCTGTTTCAGGATGAGGACATGGAAACACCACCGCAGCATGTCTCTGATGATGACGAAACACAGGTGGCAACTGCTGCGGCTTTCTACAGTGTGCAGACTGACAAGGAGGGCAGTGGTGAAGGGTGGCTGGAAGATGATGTGGAGGATGATGAGGTCCTAGACCCCACATGGAATGAAGGTAGGGTTGTCACATCATCCCTTTAATCCAGGAAACATACTAATTACACATTACATTGTTCTGTGGCTGATTAAGGTGGTAATTAAACTCACTTGGTGTCTTATCTGCATTAAATTAGCCTCAGAACCTGTGCAATTCATATGTGTCCTGGATTAAAGGGATGACGTGGCAACCCTAAATGAAGGTCATGCGAGTGACGTGTGTAGTTTGGAGGAAGAGGTGGTGGTCGCACAGAGGCACCAGCACAGCAAAAGAGGAAGCAGGTTGGAAAAGCGGAGCGACTGTCCCCTAGACAGTACACCTGCTACTACCCACCTCACCCAGGGACCTAGCACACCAAAGGCAGCTCAAAGGAGTTCCCCAGTGTGGCAGTTCTTCAGACAATGTGCTGACGACAAGACACGAGTGGTTTGCACGCTGTGCAATCAGAGCCTGAAGCGAGGCATAAATGTTCTAAACCTGAGCACAACCTGCATGACCAGGCATCTACATACAAAGCACAAGCTGCAGTGGAATAAGCACCTCAAAATCCAAGAAAGCTCTCAGCCTCCTCCTGCTTCCTCTTCTGCTGCTGCCTCGGCCTCTTCCTCCACCTCTGCAGTGCCAATGTCACCTGCCACCCAGCAAGCAGACGATGTGACAGCAACGCCACCATGTTTGCCACCGTCCCCAAGCATTTCCACACGGTCCCGTGGAAGCTTGCAGCTCTCCATCTCCCAAACACTGGAGAGAAAGAGGAAGTACCCTCCTACCCACCTGCGATCCCTGGCCCTGAATGCCAGCATTTCAAAATTCCTGGCCTTTGAAATGCTGTCATTCCGTCTGGTGGACACAGACAGTTTTAAAAACCTGATGACGGTTTCTGTCCCACAGTACGTGCTTCCCAGCCGCCACTACTTTTCCAGGCGAGCCATCCCTTCCCTGCACAAACAAGTCGGGGACAAGATCAAGTGTGCACTGCGCAACGCCATCTGTGGTAAGGTCCACATAACCACTGATACATGGACCAGTAAGCACGGGCAGGGACGCTATATCTCGCTAACTGCACACTGGCAAATGTAGTGGCGGGTGGGCCTGAGGCGGCTAGCCGTTTGGCGCATTTCCTTCCGCCACTGAGGATTGCAGGGCATTTCTCTTTGCCTCCTGTTGCCTCCTCCTCCTACTGCGCTTCCTCCTCCTCTACCACCTCCTTATCCAGTCAGCGTAACACCTTCACCACCAACATCAGCACATCCAGGGGGAAACGACAGCAGGCTGTTTTAAAACTGATATGTTTGGGGGATAAACCCTACACTGCGCAGGAGCTGTGGACGGGCATTGAACAACAGACCGATGAGTGGTTGTTGCCACTGAGCCTCAAGCCCAGCATAGTGGTGTGCGATAATGGACGAAATCTCGTAGCAGCTCTGGGCCTAGCCGGTTTGATGCACATCCCTTGCCTGGCACATGTGCCGAATTTGGTGGTGCAGAAATTTCTAAAAAACTACCCGGATATGTCAGAGCTGCTGCAGAAAGTGTGGGCCGTCTGTGCATGCTTTCGGCGTTCTCACCCTGCTGCTCGCCTGTCTGCGCTGCAGCGGAACTTTGGCCTTCCCGCTCACCGCCTCCTATGCGACGTGCCCACAAGGTGGAACTCCACCTTGAACCTGCTGGAGAGACTGCTTGTCTTTGCCTCTGGGCAGCCTGGCACACATGAGCGACTACATGCTGCAGTGCCTGCGCAACGACAGCCGAGTTGCCCGCATTGTAACTTGTGCTGATTACTGGGTGGCCACCCTGCTGGAACCGTTACAAGGACAACGTGCCGTCCTTAATTCCCTCACTGGAGCGTGATCGGAAGATGGGTGACTACTAGCGCATGCTGGTAGACGCGCTGCTGAGGGCATTCCCAAATGACACTGGGGGCTCAGTGGAAGCACAAGGCGAACGCAGAGGAGGAGGAAAAGGTCGCCAACGCAGCTGTGGCACCACCAACACCCCAGAAGGCAGAGTTAGCATGGCCTAAATGTGGAAAAGCTTTGTCAGCAGCACGCCACAACAAACAGCACCACCAGCTGATAGGCAACATCTTAGCAGGAGGCAGCATTTCAACAACATGGTGGAACAGTATGTGTGCACACGCCTACACGTACTAACTGATGGGTCTGCCCCATTTAATTTCTGGGTCTCCAAATTGGGCACATGGCCTGAGCTTGCCCTTTATGCCTTGGAGGTGCTGGCCTGCCCTGCAGCCAGTGTATTGTCTGAACGTGTGTTTAGCACGGCAGGGAGCATTATCACAGACAAGGGCAGCCCTTATTAAAGGCTAACCTTTATTAAAATGAACCAGGCATGGATCCCACAAGACTTGTCTGTACTTTGTGCAGAATAGACATTTATACTGGCCTCACACAGCCATTGGTATACTTAAGTGAACGTATCCTTTTTTTTTTTTTTTTAATATGTCTCAATATTTTGGGGGCTACCCCAATTAGAAAAAAACACCAAACAAAAAACAGTGTTGGCTATCTCCTCCTCCACCGCCACTTCCACCACCTACACCGCCACGGTCACCGCCTTCTCAACCTCCTACTCCACATCCACCTCCTCCTCCATTTTTTTTTTTTTTTTATGTGATTTTAAGTTATTTCCCTATCCACATTTGTTTGCAGGGCACTTGTCATACTCTTACCCCCATTTTGCTTCCTTTTTACACCTATCCCTTTATTGAATTTTAGTGTATTTTTTTTTTTTTTTTACCTCCTCCTCCACCTACACCTCATCCTCCAACTCTTCCGCCACTGGCACCGCCACATCCACCACCTTCACCGCCACCTCCTCCTCTATCGGTTGTGACAAAAAACAAACCACAAAAAAAGATTAACCCCATCGGGGGTTTTATAACTCTGTATAATTTTTTTTTTTTTTTTCCTATGCAAGTGAATTCATATGGTTACCGACACACTCCGGTCATATTTACAGATAAGACGTGTTTCATGTCTGTTCAGAACACCCTAGGTACGGACCAAG
>BLSH010543261.1:646693-657620 GCA_018402905.1 Glandirana rugosa
GTCCCTAAAATATGTCCTGTGTCTGACATCGGTCTTGTGTCCATAACATCGGTCCTGTGTACCTAAAATAGGTTCTGTGTCTGACATCGCTGTGTCCTGGCTACAATACCTGTGTTCTGGCTACAGTCTGTGTCCTGGATAAAATCCATGTGTCCTGGCTACAATACCTGTGTTCTGGCTACAGTCTCTGTGTCCTGGATAAAATCCCTGTGTCCTGGCTACAATACCTGTGTTCTGGCTACAGTCTCTGTGTCCTGGATAAAATCCCTGTGTCCTGGCTACAATACCTGTGTTCTGGCTACAGTCTCTGTGTCCTGGCTACAACCCCTGAGTTCTGGCTCCCTGTCCCTGTGTTCTGGCTACAATTCCTGTGTTCTGGCTCCCTGTCCCTGTGTTCTGGCTACAATTCCTGTGTTCTGGCTCCCTGTCCCTGTGTTCTGGCTACAATTCCTGTGTTCTGGCTGCTGCATTTCCCACCCTAGGCTTATACTCGAGTCAATAAGTTTCCCCAGTTTTATGTGGTAAAATTAGGTGCCTCGGCTTATATTCGGGTCGGCTTATACTCGAGTATATACGGTATTGCTCAAACATGCCATGGGTATATGTGAAATTACACCCCAAAATACATTCTGCTAATTCTCCTGAGTACGGGGATACCCCATGTGTGAGACTTTTTGGGAGTCTAGCCGCATACAGAACCCCACAAACTAATCACCGCCTTCAGGTTTTCTAAGGGCATAAAATGGTGATTTTACTCCTCAGTACCTATCATGGTTTTGGAGGCCCTGAAAGATCAAGGTAGCACAAAAGCCCCCCAAATGACCCCATTTTGGAAAGTAGACACCCCAAGATATTTGCTAAGAGGCATGGTGCATATTTTGCAGCTCTCATTTGTTTTGGAAAATGAAGAAATAGATGAAAAATGTATTTTTTTTTTCTTTTTTCAAATTTCAAAACTTTGTGACAAAAGCGAGATCTGCAAAATACTCAAAGTGCCTCTTAGCACATAGCTTGGAGTGTCTACTTTCAAAAATGGGGTAATTTGGGGGTGTGTTGTGCTATATGGGCATTTCATGGCCCCCAAAACTGTGGTAGGGAGTGAGGAGTAAAATCACCATTTCATGCCCTTAGAAAGCCTGAAGGCGGGGATTGGTTATCGGGGTCCCGTATGCGGCTAGACTGCCAAAAAATCTCACATATGTAGTATGTCCATATTTTGGGGTGTAATTTCACATATAAACAATGTAAACACTAAAGTGGAAGTGTTCCAAGAGCCACTACAGGAGCTACTGGGACATAAGGCCCACAAAGTGAAAAGTGCAACAGTTATTAGAAAATACTTTTATTGAAAAATAAGCAAATTAGAACAAAGATAATTTATCAAAAGGATAACAGACACCACCATCCCATCACCAACATGACAACGTTGTCAATTAAAAACACTGCCTAGACATGTGTCATGCGTAACCTCCACTCACACCATGCATATAGACTGCAGTCAACCGGGACTACATATGGGATACCAGAAGTATATCCCAAGCGTCACAAGGATACGTGAGAAGAGCTAGGTATACGCTGTGGATCAAAACAAAAAAAGATAATATGTCAACACTTCGCCCAATGATCTAAGTATCCTCAATGTCCAAACATAGAGTAAGCAGTAAGTAGTGGTGGTGGGGACTAGCCAGCCAGGGGTGGGAGGATGGATCCTCCTCTGGAGTGAATGCAAAGAGTGCCTAGTAAGATATAAGATAAGAAGTACGTCTCCTCAGTCATAAACAAGACATATGTTGGATAGAATGCCACTTGAAGCACTATACTGTAGATGGATCACATAATCCAATCAGCCTTGCTGCTGATTGGACTATGTAATCCATCTACAGTATGGTGCTTCAGTGCTTGAGGCTTAGCCTATGTTTGGACATTGAGGATACTTAGATCATTGGGCGAAGTGTTAACATATTATCTTTATTTGCTTTGATCCACCCCGTGTACCTAGCTCTTCTCACGTATCCTTGTGTCGCATGGGATAGACTTCTGGTATCCCATATATAGTCCCAGTTGACTGCAGTCCATATGCATGGTGTGAGTGGGGGTTACGCATGACACATGTCTAGACAGTGTTTTTAATTGACAACGTTGTCATGTTGGTGATGGGATGGTGGTGTCTGTTATCCTTTTGATAAATTATCTTTGTTCTAATTTGCTTATTTTTCAATAAAAGTATTTTCTAATAACTGTTGCACTTTTCACTTTGTGGGCCTTATGTCCCAGTGGCTCCTGTAGTGGCTCTTGGAACACTTCAACTTTAGTATTTACATTATGCGTCGCTGTTAGCCACGGAGCCCCACTTTACATTTATTTATAGTGAGTGGATTAGCCTGGGTGGTGCCCCCTCTTTTTGGCCCACTGCAAAATATGTGTGCCACGCGTCTTAATGTCTAACTTGTAGCCTCATACATAATTTCACATATACTTATGGCATGTTCGAGCAACATATCATTAAGTGACAACTTTGTGAAGAAAAACTTGTGGCAAAATATAAAATATTCCATGGACTCAACATGCCTCTCAGCAAATGGCTTGGGGTGTCTACTTTCCAAAATTGGGTAATTTGGGGGGGGGGGTTGCTATCTGGGCACTTCATGGCCTCCGCAATCCTGAAGGCGGTGATTGGTTTTTGGGGTCTCGTATGCGGATAGGCTCCCAAAAAGTCTCACACATGGGGTATCCCCATACTCAGGAGAAGCAGCAGAATGTATTTTGGGGTGTAATTCCATATATGCCCATGCCATGTGTGAGCAATATATCATTTCAGGGACAACTTTGTGTAATTTTTTTTTTTTTGTCATTTTTCCATCACTTGTGACAAAAAAATAAAATATTAACTCAACATGCCTCTCAGCTAATTCCTTGGGGTGTCTACTTTCCAAAATGGGGTCATTTGGGGGGGGGGGGTTGTAATGCCCTTTCATTATAGCACCTCAGGAAATAAGATAGGCAGTCATAAAATAAAAGCTGCGTAAATTCCAGAAAATGTACCCTAGCTTGTAGAAGCTATAACTTTTGCGCAAACCAATAAATATACACTAATTTACTTCTTTTTTTTTTTTTTACCAGAGACATGTGGCTGAATGCATATTGGCAAAAATGTATGACTAAAATTTAGTTTATTGTATTTTTCTAATAACAAAAATGAGAAAATATCATTTTTTCATAATTTTCATTCTTTTTTCGTTTATATCGCAAAAAATAAAAAGTGTAGAGGTGAACAAATACCACCAAAAGAAAGCTCTATTTATGGGTAAAAAAAGGACTCAAATTTCGTTTGGGTACAGCATTGCATGACCACGCAATTACCAGTTAAAGCAGCACAGTGCCAAATTGAAAAAAGTGCTCTGGTCCTACAGTAGGAAATCCTTCCGGGGTTTTGGTGCACTTTATGCAAAAGGGGAGAGTAGAGAAAGGTTCCTAACAAGGAGGGAAAGTGCAGGGTCACATCTTTCATGGACATCTCCCAGATTAGGTACCAAATGGCCAGGCCGCATTCTGTCTCCCTTTACAGACTTTGTCTCTCTGGCTGGAACCTGTTCTGTTCACCTTGTTGCAACCGCGAGTGAACAGGGTTGGGCAGTCTACTCACCAGGTTGTTGTGAACTGTTGCTGTGCTGTTTCAATAAAAGTTAATGCATCTGATTGTGTAGAATTATTGCCTATGCACCACGCTGCATCCCACATACACTTGGCAGCAGTCGGAAGGATATGTCCTTTGCAGCAGGGGTGGAAGGAGGACTGGGCTCCAGAATAGCTCTGCTAGAATCGCCCTAATACCCAACCAGTTCAATGGTTCTAACATTCTTCTGGCAGAGTGGGAGGAGAGACTGGAGAGTGTTACATGCCTGTACCGTGTCTCGCCCAGTTGGTGGCGGAGCTGGCTATGAATGTCTTAGAGGCTGGTGCCCACCATGCAGTGATATCTCTGCCAGGGGAGGAACGGGCTACTTCTAAAACAGATTGTGTCATATTTGTAGGGCCTGTTTGGGGAGAAGATACCTCTGCTGGAACTGCAACAAAGGTTCTTCCTAAGGAAACAGCAGGAGGATGAGAACCTCCTTCACTATGCGGTGGCCGTGCAGAATCTCTGGAGGCGCCGAGAGAAAAGGGACTTTAGCGGCTACGCTAACATCGCTGATTCAGACCACATACTGGGGGACCAATTTATTACTGTTCTGAAAGCAGGCCCATTTTGGAGGGCCCTGCATGGGAAAAGAGGAAGCGCTGGCGACAGTGGCAGTAACCAAAAAATATGAACTTGTGTATCTCAAAGAGGGGGCCCTGGCACCTTCAGCCCTGTCTGCCATGCAAACAGCCCTGACTAAACTGACTCAGGATCTGGCCACCTTGAAACAGGAGGTAGCCACCTCTAAGAAGAACTCAACCCTGCCCTAAAGGGGTGAGAACCCATTGCATAGGGATCCCAAGGTGGACCAAAAATGCTGGCGGTGTGGCCACTATGGACACCTATCCAGGAACTGTGGGCGGTCTGGATTTAGGAACCCATCCTGGCCATCATTAAACTACTAATTCCCGGGGCAGAGGGACAACCCCCAGGACAGACAACTTCAAGTCCCAACAAAGCTGAAGGGGTGGTTGCTCCAAGCCCCATGGTCTCCATCCTAGTTAATGGGCAGAAGCCCCCATGCCTGATTGCCTTAATTGCATGCAAAACATTTTAACAGTCAGGACAGTCAGGGCTAGTAAGTTTCATTGAATCAAAAGGCAGACACAATCCCTCATATACTTGGCAAACCATCAGGATAAAAAATGGGCATGGACTATTATTTCAGACATCTCCTGAGTTAAGAAATTACTTTTCTTGGTGTTAAAATGAATGTGAGAAGTAAAAACATAAATGTGTGAGGAATATAGAATGCTACACCACTGAATATTACATGTTTACGCATTTAACAATGGATGGGTTAATGGATTAGTAGTGTTTACTTAAGGCAACAAATTCACACATACCCTTAAATATTGGTTAGGTATTAACTTTCTTTGTAGTTTCCTGTAAATGAAAAAAGAAAGTAATTATAAATCAGAAACCTCATCCTTTTCAAACCAATTGTTTTTCTAAGGGTATCTGCAAATGTGAATATTAATTCTGGCGAAACTGAATAAATTATTTTCTTGGGTGTATAAAACGAAGACTTCTTTGAGTCTTCTGAGTAGAGGAACACAAATACGGCTATGTCAAGTAAGGAACTTACAAAGGTCCCAAATGAACAGGACAGACCAAAGTGGGATAATAAAATCCAGTATCTTTTGACATGCATTGGATTTGCAGTGGGCTTGGGAAACGTATGGAGATTTCCATATTTATGCCAAACATATGGAGGAGGTAAGCACATTTGAAAAGATTAAGGTAAGAATTTACAAAAACGTAACTTAAAAACCTATGGGATGGAGCATTTGTACTCCCGCCAGACCAGATTTTTTTTTTATGTTGGAAATGCATTTGTTTAGAACCAATTCATTATTTTCCTAGTGGCCTAATGTAATTACTTATCTTTTTTAGCATTTTAACATTGGAGTACTAAGACTATGGATGCATTTACCTTAAAGTGTAACTAGAGGCAAAACTTTTTTTTTAAGATTTAGAGTGGAGAGGGATTAGAACACCTGTCAGGTTTTTATCATAGCCTGTGTCCTCATTTGAGAGATTTACTCTCTCTATTTATCCTGTTTACCATTACCAGCAAGAGTGAAAGAAAGTCAGAAATTTTGGGTTGACCCCAAAAAAGTAATAGAGGGGAAATCTTCCAGCGGGGACACTAGTTCTGATGACCCTGTTAACAATGAAGAATTCCCTCACTTTGGAGGGATTTCCTCGTGCTTTGCCTATGGGACAGGAAGTGAATGGAAATCTTTCCAATGGGACATAGATGGCAAAAAAACTGTCAGGGGCTATAACCCTCCCTTACTCTATCCAAAATGTAAAAAAAAGTTTTGTCTTTAGTTCTACTTTAATTTTACAGGCTTTAAAAAAAAAAACAAAAAAAAAAACACAGTATTCTGAAATTATTTCTAGTGCATCTATATAAAAAGTACAATTCCAGAATCAGAAATTGGGTTCTCCCGAATACAGGGATGCCTCATAAATGTACCTTTTTTGCAATGCTGTGGAGGTAAACAGTCTAAAAATAGTTTATTATAAATTTTTCCCTGACAGTATTTCACTACAGTGTATGCAGGTAGAAAATATTAATGTAGAAGTCTAGTCAAATACCATCTAAGTTAAAACCTGCTCCCACCCCATGCTGAACCCTATTCTAACTATCCTTCAAAGGTAAGATGTCTATACTTACCTATTCTAAAGGCGCTACAGTCTGGTCACACAATCTCCCCCCAGCAGCTGGCTTCAGTGAAGAGGAGAGATCACCAACAATGGCTGCAATGCCTCTGCAGTGATGGCACCCATAGGCTTACTATGGGGCATCCATTGTCAGCTGTCCCTGCTCTAAACTGAAAGAGTTGGTCATGTGACTGAACTGGAGCGCCCTCAGAATATGTAGGTATAGATATCTTTCCTTTACAGGGTTTAATTAGAATAGGCTTAGAAAGGGGGTGGGAGAAGGCTTAAGCTTAGATAGTATTTGACTGGTCTTCTAATTTAAGATCCATATGTTTCTGCATGAAAGATTACTGAAATAATATCTTGTATAGCAGCCCGCTAGCCAGTGCTATCCCTAGATAATTTAACATGAATGCAACAGAATGACAGCCCATTCCAGCACAAGGCATTCACTGCTACTCTACAGTGTCCTTCTGGTTTTACCCGACTCCTTGCAGAATACAGGACACATGGTAACTATGTGCTTGGTGCTGCACCCAGTGGCAAGTGGCCCTAGGCCACAGTCTATGGTGCCTAGTAAGGATGGGCTCCCGGTTCGAGTCGAACATTATGGGGCATTCATGGCAACTTTACGTGCCCCATAATACATTCATATGGCGGCGGAATGCGGCCCGCTGATTGGTCAAAGCATGCACATGACCTGCATGCTTTGGTCAATCAACGGGCGGCCTGCTGTGAGAGCTTTGATTGGCTAAAGGCAGGGTGCCTTTAGCCAATCAATGCACAGCAGCCTCAATCCAAGCCCTACACTATATAAAGCAGCTTGTACAGCGGCTCTATGTAGTGTGTTGGTGGCGGTGGTTGAAGTTAGACAGAGAGCTTAGGTTCCTGAAAATAGGCAGTTTAGCTAGCTAGCTTTCTAATGTGTGTTTAAAAATAGAAAAAAAAATACAAACGATAGATAGCTAACTAGATAGATAGGGAGAATTATAAAATCTATCTATCAGTTAATGCAGACAGGTTAGTGTAGGGAAAAAAATAAATAAATAAAAATGTACCCCCTAGTGGTAGAAATCAGCATAGAGTCTAAACCTGGAACAAATATACCTGCCATACTGGATGCAACCAGGTGATTTTACCTGCCTACTCAACCCCTACTATACCTGCAGTCCTCTCCAAAACCTGCACTGAGAGGAATGAAGGTGTAGCAATGCGTGCCACAACAATATATACACACGCAGTGTATTGAGTGTGCACTATATATCTGTACATATGGTATATAGTACACTTGATGTGGTGTATTAAAATATATACAGCCTGGTCAGCGTCTTAATGCTAGCTTGGCCAAATTGCTAGCACTCCAACTGCTGCCTTTTCAGCTGGTAGACTCTGCCCCCTTTTGTGAATTTGTGGGATGTGCTTTCCCACAGTGGCAGGTTCCCAAAAAGACATTTCTTTTCACGTGAGGCCATTCCAACTCTCTACCATCATGTGGAAGGCAATGTTTTGGCCTCGTTGAACAGTGCGGTCAGCAGCAGGGTTCATATTACCGCTGACTCATGGTCCAGCAGGCACGGTCAGGGACGTTACCTTTCCTTCACGGCACAACGGGTAACTCTGCTGGCAGCTGGGAGGGATGCAGGACTGGGTTTAGTTTTGGAAATAGTTCCGCCACCACGCCTCCAAAAAGCTGGTGGTGATTTTTCCACATCTGCCTCCTCCACCCCTCCTCTTCTTCTACCTCTGTGGCGTCTTCTGCAGAATTGTCCTCTGAACCTACAGTGCTCCCTAAGCGATCAAGGGGCTATGCAAGCAGTCAGGCTAAAAGATGCCATTCGGTGCTTGAGTTAGTCTGTCTTGGGGACAGGAGTAACACTGGGGAAGAGATTCTTTCAGCTCTGCGGGGGCAGGCTCAGAGGTGGCTGACGCCACGGCAGCTTGAGCCAGGAATAGTTGTATGCGACAATGGCACCAACCTTCTCTCTGCCCTCCGACTAGGACAATTGACACATGTTCCATGCTTGGCACACGTCTTGAATTTGGTGGTGCAGTGTTTCTTGACCAGGTACCCAGGCTTACCAGATATCCTGAGGCAGGCCAGAAACGTCTGTGGTCATTTCTGGTGTTCATACAATGCCAGTGCCCAGCTGGCTGACATCCAGCGGGAATTCAACCTGCCCAAAAACCGCCTCATTTGTGACATGCCCACCAGTTGGAACTCAACATTGGCAATGCTGCAGCGGCTGCACGCACAGCAGAAGGCCATCAATGAGTACCTATGTGAGCATGGCACCAGGACAGGCTCAGAGGATCTTGGCTTTTTTTTTGCCACGTCAGTGGCTAATGATCAAGGATGCATGCACTGTCCTGTCACCATTTGAGGAGGCCACAAGCATGGTGAGCAGCGACAATGTATGCATCAGTGACACTGTCCCACTAATATTCCTTCTGGAGCAGACGCTTCGTGGAATCATGGACAGGGCACTTGAGGCAGAACAGAGGGAGGAAGAGGAGGACTTCCTTTCCTCTCAAGGCCCCCTTTATGCAGAGAGCATTCCTGCAAAGCCGCCAAACACATGGAAGGAGGAGGATTGTGTCAGCATGGATGTGGAGTATAATACGCAGCAGTCTTAAAGGGATCATGTTTTTCAGGCCCCAGAAACCCAAGGAGTTGTATGTGGCTGGAAGGAGGTAGTTCCTGATAATGTCATCCTCAGTGACCCAGAGGACACTCATGCCTCCTCAAACTTACACTGCATGGGCTCTCTGATTCTGAAAAGCCTGCGAAAAGACCCTAGGATTTGTGGTATTAAGGAGAGGGATCATTACCAGCTGGCAACCCTTCTTGATCCACGTTACAAGGGTAAAGTTGCAGAACTCATCCTGCCTGCGCAGAGGGTGCAGAGGATGAAACATCTTCAGGATACCTTGAAGAAAAGTTTGTGCAACGCCTTTCCAGATCCTGGGAGGTTACCAGTGGTGGAAAAGGTGGCTGGCTGAGTGATGCCTTTAAAAATATTTTCAGTCCTCAGCACCCAGGCCTAATTCAAGCAACCATCAACAGCGTCTGCATTATATGGTGCAGAAATATATAGGGGCAAGAGCAGACTTGGAGACCTTTCCAACTGATCATCCACTTAGTTACTGGGTCTTGAGGATGGACCACTGGCCGGAACTTGCTCAATATGCAATTGAGCTACTGGTCTGTCCTTCATCCAGCATGCTTTCTGAACGGACATTCAGTGCTGCTGGAGGGTTCGTAACCGATCAAAGAGTGTGCCTGTCCACAGACTCGGTTGATAAGCTCACATTTATAAAAATGAATCAGTCCTGGATCAGCAGCCATCAAGCTCCTGATGCCGATGTGACTGATTAAATTTGCTGGGGATCTGGGATCCCTTGAAGACTGCCACTGCTCCTATTCCTCCTGTCCATAATCTACAACAATATTTTGTATTTAGGGCACCAGCAACACCCAAGGCCCAATTTTTATGCACCTGGTTTACAGGGGCATGCCATAACAATTTTAAACTAATTTAAAACATCAGGCCCTGTCCCTCCATCAAACATGAGTAAATGCAAGAGGTTACAGTGTTCTGGCACCGCGAGCACCCAAGGCCCAATTTTTCGCCACCTGTTTGACAGGGGGCTTTCGTCACAATTTGTAAACTAATTTACAACATCAGGCCCAGTTCCTCTGTCCAACAAGAGTAACTGCAAGGGGTTACAGTATTCTGGCACCGCCAACACCCAAGGCCCAATTTTTTGCCACCTGTTTGACTGGGGTCTATCGTCACAATTTGTAAACTAATTTACAACATAAGGCCCAGTTCCTCAGTCTAACAAGAATAACTGCAAGGTGTTACAGTGTTCTGGCACCGCCAACACCCAAGGCCCAATTTTTTGCCACCTGTTTGACTGGGGTCTTTCGTCACAATTTGTAAACGAATTTACAACATCAGGCCCAGTTCCTCCATCCAACAAGAGTAACTGCAAGGGGTTACAGTGTTCAAGACCAAGAGAGAAAGCAAGAAGCCTAAAAGAAGAAGCCGAAGACCAGAAGACTAGAGTTGAGCGAACACCTGGAAGTTCGGGTTCTGCTGGTCCGTCCGAACCTCGGGACAAAGTCCGGGTCCGGGTCCGGACGGAACCCGAACGATCGCACGGAAAATGAAGGAAAACGTCGGGAGACCCCGAAAGGTCCTGAAAGGATGTCGGTAAAAACACGGATTTTCAAGCCCAGGGGTAACTAAAGTTACCCCAAGCAACAGGCACGCTAGCAAGCCCAAGGCAGGCCTGGGCCTGGGCCTGAAACAGGGCTCCAAGCCTGCCTGGTCGTCTTGGGCTTGAAGGTCCACAAGCGAGTTGAGATCAGAAGACCAGAAGCCGAAGAAGAAAATCCGAAGAACGAAAGAGAGAACCAGAACTTGTGACATTGGGGAACGTCAATGAGAACAACCTACCTCCTTGACCCGGACTACAACATTTAAGCAAATGTTTAACACTGCTTTCTGGGGTCAGTTTGTCCACCGTTTTTTAACCCGGAACCCACAACCGCCACGGTCTTGTGACATT
>BLSH010543261.1:668541-678606 GCA_018402905.1 Glandirana rugosa
ATGTGTCCCTCGGTCATGTGTCCATAACATCCGTCATGTGTCCAACGGTCATGTGTCCATAACATCCGTCATGTGTCCCTCGGTCATGTGTCCATAACAGTACTGCCTACAATACCTGTGTACTGGCTCCCTGTGTACTGCTTACAATACCTGTGTACTGGCTCCCTGTGTACTGCCTACAATACCTGTGTACTGGCTCCCTGTGTACTGCCTACAATACCTGTGTACTGGCAACCTGTGTACTGCCTACAATACCTGTGTACTGGCTCCCTGTGTACTACCTACAATACCTGTGTACTGGCTCCCTGTGTACTGCTTACAATACCTGTGTACTATTCTAAAGTACACGGCGTATATGTAAATAAATAGTAAGAGCATATACAGTACTGTATATACAGCGGGTAAAATAAGTATTGAACACATCACCATTTTTCTAGATAAATAAAAAACACAAAAAAACGTTAAAATATGTGTAGAGCTACCCCCGCCGGAGCCGTTTAAGTATGTTCGGTCCATTACTCTGCCTCTCAACCCCAATAACAGCCTCAGTACCCTCTGGCACACCTGGCAATAGTGTGAGTGCATGAATAAATGAGAAACACACACATGATTATAAAACACAGAAATTGTCTTTACTGTAGTTTTTCTGTGGAATAACCATTGGCAATATGTTCAAGGAATACAACAGAAGAACATTAACTGAGGTCATGAGCAATATACATTAATAGTACACCTAGGCTGCTTTCAGGGGATTCAGAATCTTATAATAACCCCAAGAGCAGAGCGACCCTTTAATAACAATAACGTCACAAAAATGGCAATCTGTACAAGATTGGTTACCTTTACTCAAGTTTGGCTCTATGAGTTCAGGCAGGAGGAGAGTAGAAGACTGACCCTCTCTATGTCAGATCCCTCTCTTCTGTCCCCTGGCACCACAGGCCCAATAACAAATACTGTATTCAAATCAACAGTCAATATCTTAACTTTCTAAATAGACTGTCCCACACACCCACTAAATATACAGAGTCCTGAACATGTGTGTGCAAGGCCATATGGCAATAGTCCCTTTGAAGTAAAATACATCTTGGCGTTAGAGTTGAGCGAACCCGAACTATAAAGTTCGGGTCCGTACCGAACTTTGGGGTGTCCGTGACCCGGACCCGAACCTGGACATTTGAAAAAAAGTTTGGGTTCGAGCATTTGATCACGCATGTTGAATAGCTGCAGGGCAGCCAATCAACAAGCGTTTCACTGGTTTGCCCTTAGAAGCCATCACAGCCATACCTACTAATGGCATGGCTGTGATTGGCCAGTGCATCATGTGACCCAGCCTCTTTATAAGCTGGAGTCACTTAGTGCTGCATGTCACATGCTCTCTGGGTAGTGTAGGGAGAGGATGCTACTGGTGCTGTGAGGGACAGATTGCAGATAGATAGATAGGTAGAGATTACTACTACTACTGCTTTTAGGGACAGATTGCAGATCTCATCCTGCATTACAGAAAGATCTGACTGGACTAGGTAGAGTCTACTGCTTAGAAGGACAGATTATTGTTTCTAAAATCATCTTCTAGTTCTATAGGGTCAGGTTCCTGCTGTTGCTGTAAGGGACAGATTATTGTTCTAAAATCATCGCCTACTCCTATAGGGTCAGGTTCCTGCTGTTGCTGTAAGGGACAGATTATTGTTCTAAAATCATTTTGCAGCCCTCTAGCACTTTCCAGGACTTTTTTACAGTCATTTTTGTGCCGAAAAGTTCGGGTCCCCATTGACTTCAATGGGGTTCGGGGTAAAGTTCGGTACCGAACCAGGACTTTTTCCCGAAGTTCGGCCGAACCCACCGAACCCAAACATCCAGGTGTTCGCTCAACTCTACTTGGCATCTTCAGCTAGCTACTCTCATTGGTGCACTTAGATTCCTGTATAGTAGGCCCAAATAACATAACTGCCTTGGATCATTAAGTGAGGAATGCAAGATTTTCCTCAGCAGGGTGAAAGGCCAATGACCTCTGTATACCGTGTCTTTCTACTTAAATGGCTTTGTATTCTGCAGGGTTCAATATAACTCTGTCTGTGCAGTGTCCTTGTTTCCTGCAAATGGACAAGAGCCCCCTCATCCAATCTTGCAATCGATCAAGGCCCAAACAAACTTCCTGGGACAGGCATGCTTCCCTGGCAGCGACTGGTCACCTCACACTGGAACGCTTCTCTGTCGGTGCAGGTGTGCCTGGATGTGCACCTGGGATCCTCTCTCTTTCAAGTTGGATGTCCCGACCGGTCCTAGAGGCCTAAGATTGCTCGGTGGAATAACCCAAGAGGCAGCACCCCTCTCTTAGGTCTTTTCTCTTCCTCTCCCACGTTTTCACTGAATTCTCCCCAGACAATCAAGATGGAGTCTTTCTCCTCCTCTCTTCTAGAGCATGCATGGGATTGTAGTTCCATACTCCATACAAAGCTATGGGGAAGTCTGGTAAAGGGACTTCATATTCCAGAATGCTTTGCAGCTATTCCTGCAGCTAGTTAAAGTCACTTTGATTGGTTCCTTTAACTGTTAATTCTATTGGCCTTCTCCCTCATGCACAGAGAAACTCAAGAAAGCCACACTGTAATTTGAGCTTTTGTCTCTGTGTGTGTGTCTGCACATAGAAACAAGAGGGATAGAAAAAATCAAATCCATGCAGAGAGCTGGCAGGCACATTCTCCCAGCTAAGAGAGCCTGTATACTCTTGGTGGCCACTTGGCAAAGCCTCAGAAATAGCGGGTAGCAAAGCGGGCCCCCTGCTACATACAATTAAAAAGCAATAAAAAAAAAGTAACACACATTTTTCATACACATTGTGATCATTCCGTATAGAACTCATTTTATTCAGTTCCTTTTTCTGGATTCAGTTTTGTTATATAATGTTAATTATGAATCATGATAGTACTTCCCTAATTCTCTCCTAGAATAGGATATTTGACCTTGCATATGTATTTTGTTTTTAATCTTATTTTTGTTTTTTGGTATCTGAGGATATTGTGTATTTTAACAATATGTGAATTGTTTTTAGCTTCCCTATATATACACACATTTTTGTTTTTTGGTGTTCTTTTTCATTTATATGCCATTTTTTACTAATATAGTATGTATTTAATACTTCCGGGTCTTGATTGATACTCAATGGGGATAGGCATTACTTAATATTTCAAATTTAACATTTTTGACTTGTCCTAAAAATGTAATTTTATAAAACAATTGGCATATTTTATTCAATATAAATTTTTCTATGTATTTATGCTACCAATATAGGACATGTATGTCAGACTTGCAGTACATGCCTGTAATAGGGTATGCTTACTATCATATTCCTTATTTTTATTGTAGTTGGGTTTTTGATTCTGACATTTACACATGTTATTACACACAAAGATCCGATCGTGACTTCAATAAAATGGTGGATCCGGCATTTCCTGCCTTTCATTCCATGATGTCCTATACACATCTGTTTATAAAGAAAATGGCAGCCAGGTCATTTCCAGTCTCCGGCAAGATGGCGGCCGCGCTATTTCTGGTTATGATTTTTTGGAATTTCCTGGTGTTTGGCTATAAAAGAAAGTGCCCTTCATGGTGCCAGTGATAGGTGGATCCCTTGAAACCTGCTTTTGCACGAAACGCATCGGGAGGAGCCTACACACTGACGCCACTGCCCCCGTGTCCCCGTACATAGGAGTGGCGGCCATCTTTTATAAGTTCTTTGGCCATGTTATGTTTTTATGCTGCAGCAGGATTTTTTAATAAATACTACACTATGTAAGCGTTATTTGGGCTCCTTCGTATGAGCTTTCTTTGCTTAGTGCCAGTCTCTCGTGATGTTCTCCCATATCTTATACTGCTCTAAATGAGATGTTGTCAAACTTCAAGATACTGATACAAGGCTTTTAAAGGTCTTATCTCTGGTAAGTGCATAGAATGGTGAAGGGTTACTGCCACTAAGGAGCACTGTGGATCGTTTTGGAATTTAAGGTCTATTTATTTTCACTTTCTGGTGAGTGTTCTGGCACACTGCACTGTCACATGGGATTCTTGGAATTCCAGTACAGACTTTTCTGCATTATTGTTTTACTTGGGATTTTATATCCAATGCCAATTTTGGTTTATAAACTTGCACTAGTTCCTTTTTAGCGCTGCACTTTTGTTGTTGTCATATTTCTAAAGGTGCTATTGACATGAAATTTTCACCACATGTCGATGACAACCCATGCAATCTATACATACAAAGAAACCAAAACAAATAAGTTCAGAAATTAGGTTATGTATAATAAAATGGTGGTTTTGAAGAAGCACTAGTTCAGTGTGAAAACCTTACCTGTGTACATGTCTTGGTGGCGGTCATGATAACTGAATAGACATACGTTGGACCTATGGTGGATTGCAGCCGTTTCCTCATTTTTGTATCTTATTGCGGTGGCGAGCCGGGGCTAGCACCCAGCTGGAACTGATCCTTGGATTAACCACTTGCCAACCGCCAACTGCAGGTTGACGGTGACAAGGTGGCTCGATATCGCAAACCGCCGTCTGCGATATCATGCACTGTGAGCGCGCGCGCGCACCGCCGGAGGCGCGCCCGCGTGCTCACTGTGCTCAGGGGGGGGCCAGGGAGTGGGTGCGGCGGACTCGATCTCCGCCGGCTACCCGCGATGCCCCCCCGCAGTGAAAGAACGGAGGTCCGTGTAAGTAAACACGGATCTCCGTTCTGTGAGAGGGGGAAGGGCTGTGATCACAGCCTTCCTCTACTTGGAAGCTGTGATCACTCCCCTTCCCCTGCTAGGGCAGCCCACATACAGTTAGAACACACCCAGGGAACACAGTTAACCCTTAGAGCGCCCCCCCCAAGTTAACCCCTTCACTGCCAATGGCATTTACACAGTAATGAGTGCATTTTTATAGCATTGATCGCTGTATAAATGCCAATGGTCCCAAAAAAGTATCAAAATGGTTGGACATGTCCACTGCAATATCGCAGTACCGTTAAAAATCGCAGATCGCCGCCATTACTAGTAAAAAATAAAAAAAAATAAAAACCCCAGAAATTAATTCTCATCATCCGTAAACGCGGCCACTTTTGCGCAAACCAATCAATAAACACCGATTGCGATTTTTTTTATCAAAAATATGAGGAAGAATATAAATCGGCCAAAACCGATGAAAAAAATGTTTTTTTTTTGGATTTGGATTTTAGAAAAAAGTAAGTAATTTGTTTTTTTTTGCAAAATTGTCGCTCTTCTTTTGTTTATAGCGGCGATCAGAAATGACGCAGCGGTGATCAAATACCACCAAAAGAAAGCTCTATTTGTAGGAAAAAAAAGGACGCAAATTTTGTTTGGGTACAACGTCGCACGACCGCTCAATTGTCAGTTAAAGCAATGCAGCGCCGAATCGCAAAAAGTGCTCTGGTCCTAAAGTGTTAAATCCTTCCGGGGCTGAAGTGATTAATCTCATCTGGAGCAGTGAAATTTCTTTGTATCTAATAAAATGGAATGACACAGGGAAAAACTATTTAATGCGCTAACTGAAATGTAATTAATACTTCATACTAAATCCTTTGTTGGTAATGACAGCTTCAAGATGTCTTTTGTATGGAGAAACTAGTCACATGCATTGCTCAGGTGCAATTTTGGCCCAGTCTTCCACAAAAACAGCCTTCAACTCTTGAAGGTTCCTTGGGCCTCTTCTATGAACTCTGATCTTTAGTTCTTTACATAGATGTTCTATTGGATTTAAGTCAGGTGATAGGCTGGGCCATTCTTGCAGCTTTATTTTCTTTCTTTGAAACCAATTGAGAGTTTCCTTGGCTTTGTGTTTGAGATTATTGTCTTACTGAAATTTCCACCCTCGTTTCATCTTCATTATCCTGGTAGATGGCATCAGATTTTTATCAAGAATGTCTTGGTACATTTTTCCATTTATCTTTCCTTCAAAGATATGAAGTTTTCCAGTACCGTATGCTGAAAAACAGCCCCACACCATGATGTTCCCACTTCCAAACTTCACTGTTGGTATGGTGTTTTTGGGGTGATGTGCAGTGCCATTTGACCTCCAAACATGGTGTGTATTATGGAATCCAAAGAGTTAAATTTTGGTCTCATCTGACCAGACTATATTCTCCCACTATTTTACAAGTTTGTCTAAATGCTGTGCAGCAAGCTTTAAACAATCTTCAACATGCTTTTTCTTTAGCAATGGAGTCTTGTGTGGTGAGCGTGCATACAGGCCATGGCAGTTGAGTGCATTACTTATTCTTTTCTTTGAAACAACTGTACCTGCTAATTCCAGGTCTTTCTATAGCTCTCCACAAGTGGTCCTTGGCTCTTGGACAACTCTTCTGAAAACTCTTTTCACTCCTCTGTCAGAAATCTTGCGAGGAGCACCTGGTCATGAACAGTTTATGATGAAATGAAGTTCTTTCCACTTCCGTTCCACATTTGTATCTGTTTTAACAATAAATAACCTTTTCCCCAATCCAAGGTTAGAGCTCCTTTCTTCTAACCTTAAATTGTAGCCACAAGTCCTCTTTAGGAAACTTAGGTTAAACAGTTTATTACAGTTATTGGAGTGATATATTTGTATAGTGTAAACATCCAATCTTAAGCACCTTTTCTCCAGAGTGAATAACTATAATCTACATAATTGATCTTAATAGTTAAACCTGCCTTGGTAATTTTGTTGCCCGTTGTTGAAATCTTTCTAATTCAGCAACATCTTTCCTGAGGTTTGTTGACCGAAACTGAACTGCGTATTTATGGTGAGGCCGCACCAGCGTTTTGTAATGGGGTAGAAATATTGATTTATCTCTTGAAGTATTTTGCAAGCCATTGTGACTGAAAGGAAAAATCTCTTGTACGACCACCCAAATATTCAGGTAATGCAGGTTCACTCTAGAGATCCACAGATCTGTGAGACACCCAATAATACAAAGTGAAACAGTGAGTAAATGTATTCTCAGGTGTCCGAGGTTTATTTGACAAGCAAGGGTTTTTATACAGTCTAGGGAACAAAGGTGGGGGCTTACAAAAGTGTGTACGTGTTACAAAAATACTGTCATAGTTAGCATCACGCGCTGGTCAGCAAATAAACTTTGCACCTATACACAGGTAAAAACTGGTTTCGCCCTAACGAAGCATTTTGCTGTTGACCAGACAAGATGTGTTGACCAAGACATGATGTCTTGGTCAGATAACAAATATAGCCAGCCATAAACATGAGTCAATAGGGCAAAAGTCCTATGCAAGTTAAAAACAACAGCTCAAAAGTGCTGCCTTCAGCATGAATACATTTCATCTCATATAATCGTCATTTAGACACAAAAATGAAGTCTTAAGCTATATTGCCTTACAGTGACGTTATGCGAGGCGCCACAATGGACGGGCGATACTCGAGGCGCCTCACATGCGATCGTTTTGAGGTGACTAGCGAGAGTCTAATCCGGGTTTTGCCAGCCACCGTGCCAGAGCTGGTTCCGGCCCGGACTTTCTGGTCCACTCAAACCCCTCTCCACCTGCATTTAATGACCAGGAAGAGAGCAGAGGAGAGCTCTATCCTGGATCTCAAGCTCTCATGAGCTTATGTTTTTTGGGTGTCGGGGACAGCCCCACACTGTATACAGAGGAACCTGAGTGTTTAGTTTGGCGTCGGATGGCAAGGTTTTGTTTTCTGTTCATTTATGTGTTTTGAGCTTGCAAACCTATAATAATAAAACCTGGCAAGCCACCAGATTTTAAAGAAATGGAACTCCATGCTGAATGATTTCTTCTGAAGAGTGATCCCCACGAGATAATCGCCCACACGTGGTGGACTCAGCGGGCATCTTCCTGGAAGATGGAGGATGTACTAAAATCCCTGTTACAGGCCACTGCAACCCAACAAGAGAGCAATCACCAGCAGTGGGAAACCAGCCACCAAGTCGCAGAGGTCGCCGCAGCACAACATGTGGATCAACAGGAGATGAACTGCCAGTTTGCGGAGGCCCTAGTGGAATTAAAGAAAGGGTCTGCCAGTCCTGCGCCAACGGAACAAAAGATGGTACGTGGCAGCTACCACCTGCAAAAGATGGCACCTGCAGATGATGTGGAGGCGTACCTCACTGATCGCGAAGGATGGCCAAAAGAGCAGTGGGTGGGACTGTTAGCACCTTTCCTGACAGGTAAATCCCAAAAGGCCTACTTTGATTTGGAACCAGCAAAGGCCCAGGACTATGAGACTCTAAAGGCCGAGATACTTGCACGCCTCGGGATCAGCATGGCAGTCCGGGCCCAACGCGTGCATCAGTGGACCTACCGCACCGACAAGCCACCCCGTTCGCAGATGTTTTACCTAGTCCACCTAAGATTGACACCCCTTGCGGCAATGTGACTCATTTAGTGGGGGTGGTACCTTCACTACTTTATGACACCCTAGTGGGAAGAGATTTTCCTAATTTTTGGAGGTTATGGGAGGGCACAGGGAGTCTGGAAGATAGAGCTCCCCCTGCTGCCGAAGCACAGGACCTCTCGCCAGACTGGTTTTGCCCAATGGAAGAGGAGACTGGTGGCAGGACTGAGGAGGGAGGAGACCCTCTTCCTTTTTCTGTACTGGCTGGGCAGCCGGAGGAGCTGGCAGATAGCTCACAGCGGGGGGCTAATGACCCTGACCATGGGCCTGATTTACTATAACTCCCAAATCTACTCCAGCAGTGCCTTCAAATAACTCCCAATTAAAGGCAATTAAGACTTTAACTCTCACAAACTGGGAGGAAATCTATACAGATCAGAGCTCTATTTGCCTGGGAAGATGCCTCTCAGATCACATGTGCTATCAACTGGGATCGAACTTGTAACTTCCAAATTCCTCCATTTAAACCTTCAATGCAAGTTCATTGCCATAAAAACAACATTACCACCCCCTATTTCTAATTTTACCACCCTCATCCCTAATATTAGCACCTCCTATCTCAAATTTTACTGCCCCATCCCTAATATTACCACCGCTCTCTAATTTTACCATCCTCATCCCTAAAATTACCACCCCGTATCTCTAATTTTACTGCCCCATCCCTAACATTACCACCCCGTATCTCTAATTTTACCACCCTCATCCCTAATATTACCACCCCAATCCCTAATATTACCATCCCCTATCTCTAATTTTACCGTCCCATTCCTAATATTACCACCCCCCTCTCTAATTTTACCATCCTCATCCCTAATATTACCACCCCCTCTCTTAAATTTTACCACCCTCATCCCTAATATTACCACCCCCTATCTCTAATTTTACCACCCCATCCCTAATATTACCACCTCTCTCTCTAATTTTACCACCCTCATCCCTAACATTACCACCCCGTATCTCTAATTTTACCACCCTCATCCCTAATATTACCACCCCCATCCCTAATATTACCACCCCCTCTCTATAATTTTACCACCCCATTCCTAATATTACCACCCTCATCCCTAATATTACCACCCCCTATCTCTAATTTTACCGCCCTATCCCTAATATTACCACCCCCCTCTCTAATGTTACCGCCCCATTCCTAATATTACCACCTCCCTCTCTAATTTTGCCATCCTCATCCCTAATATTACCACCCCCTCTCTCTAATTTTACCACCCTCACCCCTAATATTACCACCCCCTCTCTCTCTAATTTTACCATCCTCATCCCTAATATTACCATCCCCTCTCTTCAATGCAAGTTCATTGCTATAAAAACAACATTACCACCCCCTATTTCTAATTTTACCACCCTCATCCCTAATATCACCACCCCCATCCCTAATATTACCACCCCCTATCTCTAATTTTACCGCCCCATCCCTAATATTACCACCCCCCTCTCTAATTTTACCATCCTCATCCCTAATATTACCACCCCTCTCTCTAATTTTACTGCCCCATCCCTAATATTACCACCCCCTCTCTCTAATTTTACCACCCTCATCCCTAACATTACCACCCCTATCTCTAATTTTACTGCCCCATCCCTAATATTACCACCCATCTCTCTCCCCACCATTATAATCCCTACCCCGTCATTTTAATCTCT
>BLSH010543261.1:704391-727806 GCA_018402905.1 Glandirana rugosa
AAAAAAAAGGTGTTTTTAACGCGTCCTGGCATTTTATGCCCAACATTAAAAGCCTATGCCACACATCATCCACCAAGTCTTTTCTGACATTTTTTGTTCACATGCTAGAAAATACTTTGAACCCCCAAACATTATATATTTCTTTAAAGCAGAGGCCCTACAGATTAAAATGGTGGGTGTTGCAAATTACTTTTTTCACAAAGTATTTGTGCAGCGATTTTTCAAACGCAATTTTTGTGGAAAAAAAAAAACACTTTTTTGAATTTTAATGCACAAAAACACAGTATTGCCCAAATATTTGGTGAAATATAAAAGATGATCTCACGCCGAGTACATAGACACCGAACATGACATACTTTAAAAATAATGCATACTGGCTCAGCGGCGGCAAACTAAATACATCTTTAAAAGCCTTTAAAAGCCCTTACAGATTACCACTGTAGATCTGCAGAGGGGGTCTACTGCTAGAATTTCTGCCCTCGATCTGACATTCGTGGTGATACCTCACATGCATGGTGCAATTGCTGTTTACATACAACATGAGAACGACGCTTGCGTTCACCTTTGCGCGCGTGCATGGGGGGACAGGGGTGCATTTTTTTTTTAATTATTAATTTTGCTTTTTATTTTATTTTTACACTGTCCCTTTAATCTTTTTTTTTACTATTATTTTTATTGTTATCACAGGAAATGTAAATATCCTCTATGAAAAAAATAGGTAGTGTTGCACTTTTTTTAAAAAATTTGGGGTCTATTAGACTCTAGACCTCTCCTCAGCCCTTAAAGTATCTGACCACACCGAAATCGGTGTGATCAGATGCTTCCCCAATTTCCCAATGGTGCGGATTATATCCAGCGAAACCGAAGTCATGAAATGCTCATAGCCTCCGGTATCTTAGGCCATAGAGATGATTGGAGCCATTCTAGTCTTCAATCAGCTCTATGGTCAGCTGTCGGAACCATCGGCTGCCTTCTCGGGTTCCCCGGTGGGACAGGAGAGCCTGAGAAAACCATGTAAGATGGCCGGAGGGGGGGTGTTGCCTCCCACTGCTTGTAAAAGCAGTCTAGCAGCTAATCAGCCGCTGGGATTGCTTTTACATGAAAGCTGACCGCCGGCTGAAAAGAACAATACCTAGATGATACCTATACCTGCAGGCATCATTCCCGTATAACCGCTCTAAAACCAGCAACATACTAATGTGTCGCTGGTAATTGTTGGGCATATGGTGTAATGTTCTTTTTTTCATGCAGCCTGTGGGTTAAATGTAAAAAAAAAGGATAAATCGGTGGGTATGCCCACCATTGGAAAACCTCCCTTCATCCACCCACTTCTAATGGTGGGCATAGACACTTTTTAAAAATATATACTGGAGCATAGGGGCAATCCGCCCCAATTTCCACCCCTGCCCCTATGCTCCAGTATACAGTCAGGTCCATATATTGGGACATTGACACAATTCTAATCTTTTTGGCTCTATACACCACCACAATGGATTTGAAATGAAACAAACAAGATGTGCTTTAATTGCTTTCAGCTTTAATTTGAGGGTATTTACATCCAAATCAGGTGAACTGTGTAGGAATTACAACAGTTTGAATATGTGCCTCCCACTTTTTAAGGGACCAAAATTAATGGGAAAATTGGCTGCTCAGCTGTTCCATGGCCAGGTGTGTGTTATTCCCTCATTATGCCATTTACAAGGAGCAGAGTTAATTTCAAGTGTGCTATTTGCATTTGGAATCTGTTGCTGTCAACTCTCAATATGAGATCCAAAGAGCTGTCACTATCAGTGAAGCAAGCCATCATTGGGCTGAAAAAACAAAACAAACCCATCAGAGAGATAGCCAAAACATTAGGTGTGGCCAAGTCAACTGTTTGGAACATCCTTAAAAAGAAAGAACGCAACGGTGAGCTCAGCAACACCAAAAGAACCTGGAAGACCACGGAAAACAACTATGGTGGATGACCGAAGAATTCTTTCCCTGGTGAAGAAAACACCCTTCACAACAGTTGGCCAGATCAAGAACACTCTCCAGGAGGTAGGTGTATGTGTGTCAAAGTCAACAATCAAGAGAAGACTTCACCAGAGTGAATACAGAGGGTACTTGTACCAGAGTGATGGGAAGAGAAGAGTATGGAGAGGAAAGGAACTGCTCATGATCCAAAGCATACCACCTCATCAGTGAAGCATGGTGGTGGTAGTGTCATGGCGTGGGCATGTATGGCTGCCAATGGAACTGATTCTCTTGTATTTAATGATGATGTGACTGCTGACAAAAGCAGCAGGATGAATTCTGAAGTGTTTTGGACAATATTATCTGCTCATATTCAGCCAAATGCTTCAGAACTCATTGGATGGCGCTTCACAGTGCAGATGGACAATGACCCGAAGCACACTGCAAAAGAAACCAAAGAGTTTTTTAAGGGAAAGAAGTGGAATGTTATGCAATGGCCAAGTCAATCACCTGACCTGAATCCGATTGAGCATGCATTTCACTTGCTGAAAACAAAACTGAAGGGAAAATGCCCCAAGAACAAGCAGGAACTGAAGACAGTTGCAGTAGAGGCCTGGCAGAACATCACCAGGGATGAAAACCAGCATCTGGTGATGTCTATGCGTTCCAGACTTCAGGCTGTAATTGACTGCAAAGGATTTGCAACTAAGTATTAAAAAGTGAAAGTTTGATTTATGATTGTTAATCTGTCCCATTACTTTTGGTCCCTTAAAAAGTGGGAGGCACATATGCAAACTGTTGTAATTCCTACACCGTTACGCCTGATTTGGATGTAAATACCCTCAAATTAAAGCTCAAAGTCTGCAGTTAAAGCACATCTTGTTCGTTTCATTTCAAATCCATTGTGGTGGTGTATAGAGCCAAAAA
This sequence comes from Glandirana rugosa, assembly GCA_018402905.1. Classification (NCBI taxonomy): domain Eukaryota; kingdom Metazoa; phylum Chordata; class Amphibia; order Anura; family Ranidae; genus Glandirana; species Glandirana rugosa. The sequence goes on from BLSH010543261.1 coordinate 707,275, forward strand.
TATTAGAATTGTGTCGATGTCCTAATATTTATGGACCTGACTGTATATGCTCTTTTTTTAACTGTGGTGGTGAAATCATCTCCAGCAGCGCTGGAGTCGCTGCTTTATATATGGTGGCAGCAAACGCTGTTGCTGTCACCCTAAATAAATCAGCGCTGCAGCTGGCATACCTGAAAACCAAATAAAGATTAATAAAACACAGTAACATATAAAAAAATAACATTCCTGCTAAGAAGAAAAAATAATTAAACGTTACATGAAAACATTATAAAAACATTACATACCTGCAAAAAAAAAAAAAACCATGATAATAAACAGCAGCAAAACATTACAGGTATGCATAAAAAACAATAGAGAGAGCAATAGAAAGAGGATAGAGAGAAAAGAGAGAAAAACAAGAAACGTACAACTGTTTTTGGCTTTTATTATTTTATATATTTTTTTGTTTTTATAACTTTTTTACATTTTTTTTGTTTTTTTGGTACTTTTTTTTTTATAACAGTAAAGGTTAGGGTCTCTAAAAATGCAGTGACATCTTTGGAGACCCTGTGAACGTGCGCTCTAATCCTGTGTAGTGCTGTTCCCTACGCTAATACTCAACTAGTGTATGGTAGCTCTCAAAACAGTCACTGATGCAGAGACCAGGCTGGCCAAAACAGGATCGGCAATAATAACGGGTATCACACCTATATCCGCCTGGTCGGCAGACACTACATCTTTTTAGGGGGGCTCGTAGGGTAGGGGTACCAGGGATAACATGTGGAAAATGCTGTCCATGCTCACTGCATTTGGATTGGGAACATGGGGTGCAGAACCATCTGGATACAGAAGGGATCTGATGATCTCTTCCTGGAATTGAAGGAGAGATCCAGTCCATCCTGTCGCTTTGTATAGCACAAAAGCGTTCAGCAAAGCCAATTGGAATAAGTAAACAGACACTTTTTTATACCAGCGTCTGGACTTACGGGCAATTAAGTACGGCAACAATAACTGGACATTGAGGTCCACCCCTTCCATATTTTGGTTATATTCGTGGACACAGAAGGGTTTCTCCACAACACGAGTCACCGTTCTAATTTGGACAGCCGTGTCTGCGTGAATGGAGGAGAGAATGAAAACATTCTTTGTATCCATCCACTTCATCCCATGCAAATTACTACTTCTCAAGCAGGCTCTCTCCCCCTGTCTAAGTAGGGATTCTACCAGCCGTTGCAACGCTGTATGACTCAAAGAACTGTAGAATACAAAGTCCATTTCATTCTCTGGACTATTGCTGTTCATAAGTCAAAGACGTGCAGGCACTTAACCACCATGGTAGATGGAAGCAACCATCAGAGCAGATTGAACAGTTCAGATACTTGACCATCAGAACAGATAGAAGAATTCAGGTATTTGACCATGATAGCGGATGGAACATTTCAGTTATTTGACCATGTTGCTGCTAAGTAGACGGTTGCTGCTGTCAACAGCGTTTGTCTCCTTTCTCCAATATGCTTGTGGTTGACGTCAAGGCAGGTGTGTTACCAAGACTGTCAGTCAAACATTACATAACTAACAACAACGCCTATTTAGCCCACAATAGATTTCAGAACAGGCAAATTAATGATCCCTAGTGATCTGGCCAAACACTAACAGAAAAACTCATCTTTTTTTCATTAAAAGGTGAAATATTGGTATAAGAGCAGCACCCATCTAGCACCTGAACTTTACACTGTATCTAAACTAAACAATGTCCAACCATAGGCCCAGCTCTGGTCTTCTCCCACAACTGGCTTTTGTCTACACTGACCCCAGTATGTGCGCACATATTACCCATACATAATATGTCACCATACTCTACATGCCAGTGCCACACCCATGCAATTGGGGAGGATTGAGGAAAACCACATTTGGGAACCTATTTCATTTCATAATCATTTATCAAGAAAATGTATGAAAACCCAATCAAGTGCAACAAACAAGGTGGCCAAAGGATCACTGAGTGTCAGATATGTATGTACTAGAACACCTCATTTTATTAATTGCAAAATCATGATTATCTTAAATTAGGACTATAATATTAACCAAAAACCAACGGCTATGAGTAAACATAAAATTATTTTTTCCTTAATGAATGATATGATTGGCTTAAATTCAAACTGTCATTCATGTAGTAAATTATACTTAAAGCGGTTGTATACCCCGCTTTGTGATTTTTACAACATAATAAGGCTTACCTGTAGGTAAAATGAATATCTCCTAAACCTATACAGTTTAGGAGATATTCACCCTGCATTCAGCCACTGATGTCAGCAGCACATGCGCTATGAAGGTCTGGCAGATCGTGCCGAAACTTGTCAGAATGGAGGACTCCCACGCGCATGCTCGGTGGTGACTTTATGGCCCGCAAACCTGGAAGTAATGAGGGGGCAACATGCCAGCCTTCTTGGCGATGTGTGGGAGGTGGTGCAGGGGCTTCATTCTAAGGTAAGTATTTCATAATGAGCTAGTATGTGTGCACGTCTGCAGATCTTTTTTCCCTCACTTCCGGGTCTCGCTGGCTTTGTTGGAGCACCGGTCAGTGACGAGGGAGTGGGCGGTGGGGCCGAGTCCTGCTGTCTGTATCAATGGACGCAGCAGTGGGAATTGGGTGCAAGCACGCACAAGTACCCCCATGAACTGCTGCTTCCCATGGGGCACTGTCCAGAGAGGAGGGGGCCCAAAAAGAGGAGGTTTGTGGCCGCTCTGTGTGATTCAATTGCACAGAGAAGGTAAGTATACGACCGCTCGTTGTATGATCATCCGACCATTAGTATGCGTGATTAGAACAGCCTAGGTATGACGGTCGTACAACAGAAGTTTTATGAGCAAACTATAAAACTTTGCTAGTACCAGCAAGCGGTCATACAACCGTTGTATCGTGTGTACAGAGAAGTAGGACCAACAAGTTGTACTGTGCAAAACACGCATGCTCAGAAGTCAGGAACGGCCAGACGCTAATTACATGCACCTGAGCTTTCTCTTTATAGGTTCATAACACGTCACTACGTTCGGCTTGGTCATACAATCGTGTAGTGCATGTCAGTATACAAGTTACATGATCCAACATACGATTTGGCCCATTCGGTCGTATGACCATCGAACCGTGTGTACGAGGCTTCATAGTTTGCTCATACAACTTCAGTTGTACGACCGTCGTACGTAGGCTGTTCTAATCACAAGTACTAACGGTTGGATGATCATACAACGAGCGGTTGTAAGACCGTTTGCATAAGGCCGTCGAACCGTGTGTACGAGGCTTTAGACTACAGAAACATTTTTTCAGGCCTGACAAACTTGTACATTATATATGTGACTAAACTGACATGGAGGAGATGAATTGCTAAATGCAATTAACTTTAAACGTATTGTTAATGTTGTTAGTGCTTACTACTAAACAAGAATTTTTTCTTTTAATTTTAGGTGCCTTCCTAATTCCATATGGCATAGCTCTAGTATTGGAAGGAATACCTTTATTCCACCTAGAACTTGCAATTGGACAACGTTTAAGGCGAGGAAGTATTGGAGCATGGAATACAATTTCACCATACTTAGGAGGCGTTGGTATGCATGTATTATTTTAATACACTTTTTACTAGGCAGAAATTCAGCCATCATGGAGGGTACACATGTTGGTTCCTTTGCCCACTTCGGAGGGCAGTTGCACGTTTAGATCTCCAAAAGGCAAGCTCTTTTTTAGGGAGCCAAGCTTTATTAATGTTTTATAAAGATAACAGATACAATCATCAGAAATGGAGGAGCAAAACCCCACATTAAGACACCAATAAACAGATATACAGTATCAGCAAGATGTCAAGTACATTGTATGATAAGCAGAGAAACAATTGAGAGATTCTTGTATGTATGTCATTCTCTAATATGTCTGATGTTTAAAGATGATTTTTTTTAGGATAATTACTATAGTTGCTGTTGTCCTGCCTGAGTGGAAGGCTGCGATGAGTGTGGAGAATGGAAAGAATACAGAGATATAAAAGGAAGAGGGGAGGATAGAGAAAGAGGGAAAATAGGAAAGGGGAATGGACAGAGGTCATAAGGGACTAAAGTAGGGGGTAGTACCAGGTGCTCAGAAGTCTGAGAGTAACCGTCTCCCAAGGTTTTGTGTGGATTACTGCCTCTATGTCCAAGCATCTTTAATCCATGAGAATTCAATGTAAACAATCCAGGTTATCCTTATTGTTATATAAGTGGTTTAACGACTATGGAGTTGGTGGGGGGCGGGATCAGCTCCTCCATATATTGAAAATGGGTTAGTTCTGAGACCCATATTGCAAAAACATCTTTTAAGAGAGACCCATTGAGCCTCCAAGTAGCCAAGGGCTTCACTGTATTTGGAATGATTGGGGAAAAAAGGAGAGGAAAGTGAAGGGACCAAAGTCAATAGTCAATAGTTGCTTGAGGTTGCCAGTCTAATATATGGTTAGAGATTAAGAAGTACTCTATACTGCTGTAGGATTAATGTACTGAAAAGTAGAAGGTATACTCTTAGCATGCTGGATATCAACTTATTGGGGGTTGAAAAGTTTAGACTGACTTTGTTTAGCTTGGGTAAGGTGACATTGGCTTTTCCAGTTGAGGTATTAAGTCCAGGTTACTCCCAACACTACTAGTCCCTCCATAAAGTCCTGGTTAAGACAGTCATAGAGTCAACATTTTTAAGATTGTATCTGCCCTCTGTGTCAATGACCTTTTGACCTTGGTTAAAAATGGAGGGAAAATGAAAAGGAGTAGTCCCACCTTTTGGGTACCAGGCAAGGACAGGTGTTAGGAGTGAATCTGGAGTGCAAACTGTGGAGTATGCAGCTGGGTATTCTCTGTCGCAATGGGCCATAAATCATGCTGCATCTAGAATTGTGAGTACCTGTATGGGGAGCATTGAAAATGGAGAGATGTGAAGCCACCTATTTTAGGGAGCTACCTGAAGGTAAGATGTATTTTTCCAAGTTAATGAATTACTGTGCCAATGTATTGAAAATAATGAAATGTTTTATTCGTTCCACCTACCGGTAATGTTCTTTGCCACATATTTTTGGAGTAAAAACTGTTTTTTATTTAATCTAATCTGATTTGACATACTTCTACATGTGCTGGGGTGATGAAAAGAGAGACAGAGCTGTTCAGTACCTGTGTGAGTTCTTTTGTGCAGTGATCTGGTGTCTGCTTTGTACTAGGAAAAGATAGTGAGTGCCGAAGACTACACTCATAGGCTTTGCCTAGATAATTGGGACAAGGGATCCCTGAAATATGTGTAAAGAGGTCCATTACTACTGAGGTGGTGTGTCCCATCCCAGACACAAGGGAAAGCAGGCCTTCTACTTGGTTAGAGACATAAGACAATGTGACTTCACAGTTACTTTCCAGTGGGAAAGCAAAGGAATTGTGGTGTGTGATCATAGGTGGACAGCCGAATGGGACACCAGCTATCACTTAGTATGACCTACGATCCTGATTAAAGTGCTTGTAATAAACACAATTCATTTAAGTGCAATAAAACTTAGAACAGGTAAGCAGTTTGCAGAGAAAGTTATTTAAGTGTTACATTTAGGGAAATATGTATCACTGAGCTTAAAGCTATAGAAGCAGTGGAAAGAGTATTGGGACAGAAAATGCACCCTGTCTATGTACCCTACAAAGTAAATTCAAATGTCAAATATCTATAACCTACTGTATATGTCTAGTTATTTATGCTAAAGATAATTTTTGTTTGATATTCTGTTTTACAGGTATTGCTTCATTGCTTGTTTCCTTTCTGGTGGGAACGTATTACAATACTATTATAGCATGGATTCTATGGTATTTCTTCAATTCGTTTCAAAATCCACTTCCATGGAGCTACTGCCCTACATCAGATTACAATAATACAGGTAGTAACACTCTTGTGGTAGCAACAAGTGTCTAATAAACTATACTAAGGCTTAAACCTGTTCCACTGAGGCTATTGAGATACAGTAAAATTACAACAACAGTAGCTATCAGCCCTGGACTATGTATTAGGAAGATGCTATGGACACCACATAGCACATAGTGCCACTATGACAAAATCCCTTCTAACAGCACATCCTTAGTACTATACAAGACACAAACCAACAAGCTGTTGCCCTTCTCTACTACAATGTAGAACTTTGGTCCCACATGTACAGACCTAGGGTGGGTGAACTGTAATTAGACCATACATTTAACCAACAAAAATGCACTAAGTGTGCTGCTGATAGAAATCGTGGGGCCCCGTGCAGACTATCTGACAGCCCCCCCCCCCCCAAGAAAGTATTATTCAGCTAAAAATACAATAAAACTATTAGCAGACACAAATACAACATAACTTACAGAATTCCCGCTGAATCTAAAAGGTTAATAAATAAAAATGAAGATGAGATGAAAAAAATACACAGGCTCTGGGATCAGAGGGACAAAGGGAGAAAAAAAAGTTAAGCTCCTTGCTAACTGGGCTTAAAAAAAAAACTCCAGTTCAATTGGCAGAAAAAAACGCTCATATACAACATTTTTTGTACAAAGTTTAGACGAGTTTAGGAGAACCAGAAGGGGTTTTTTTTCTGTCTCTTAGGCTGGGTTCACACCTATGCAAATTGGATGCGGCTTAAACCGCATCCAATTCGCAGGACACTTGAAAACACATTGTTTTCAATGTGTCCAGTTCACATGTGTCCGGTGCATTCGCACTCCGCATTGCACAAAAACCGCACACGTTTTTTGTGCAATGCGGTGCGAATTCCCAGCCCGTTGAGTCCAGTGGGAGCGCATCTAACACGGAGATGCACTCCGCACTGAACGGGGATATTTCCCCTGCTCGCGGCTCCTCCCCCATCTCTCCCCCCGCAGCTGCTGCGCTGTGGGAACGGACAGGAGCCGCCGAATGGCGGCTCCGTCCCTTCCTGGCAGCAGAGAGGCTGGAATTCGCACCGCAATGGTGTGAATCCAGCCTTAAACGTTGAGCTTAAAATTTGCCTGTAATTGTCCCAATGGATATTGAACTGCTTCTATAGACAAAACGCTAAACTTCTGTAGAAGAAATGTTTTTTTAAGCCAGTGTGCAATGGAGCCTAAATTAGAGATAACAAACTCCAGTGCTCAGAGGAGGGGGGCCCACACAGGGAGGGGAATTAGTGAGGGATGACTGGCTCTTTCTTATCAGATAAAAGCTTGTAGCAAGGGAGAGGGAAGGAGAGCAACGTTCATCTGCTGCAGGAAAAGTGACACAATTGTCATCTGTCACTAATCCCCCCTGTGTGGGCCCCCCTGTGTGCTCCGGGCCCCCCACAGAGGGGCTGGCTGTACCCCCCTATCAGCGGCCCTGAGTGTGCATACCACAATGCAGACCTGGATGGATGGCACTGTAGAGTAAGGCACCGGTCTGGAACATTTTATTATAAACCTATTTCACCCGCGGTAGCACTGCCACCTTTGACTTATGTTAGCCAAGTCCAGTCCTGGGCTCACCTCCTAAAAGTGGAAGTTCAGCCAAAGCCTCTAACACTAAACCTTCTCTCTGCCACATTCTAAGCATAATCTATCTAGCCCTGTAAAGAAGAGATGGCTGTACTTACCTATTCTGCAGCTGCTACTGTCTGTCTGGTCCAATGCTGAGCTGTCACCAATGGCTTCAGTATGTGGGAGTGTGCAGGAGAGGCAGCTGGCAATGGAAGCCCCATAGTAACTCTTCCCGGACATTTCCCAGCCGTTATCCGCTGTCTCTCTCTACTAAGGATGAGCTTGGGCGTGTTCGCAAGTGCACATGCCCGAGCCCACCAGGAAGTGAACCCTGCGCTGCACTAATCACAGGCAGGGAGACATTCCCCGACCGCTGCAGCCACACATTGAGGAAATTTCTCCCTGCCTGTGATTAGTGCAGCACTGGGTTCATTTCCTGGCGGGCTCGGGCACGTGCACTTGCGAACACGCCCGAGTCCATCCTTATTCTCTGCACAGCAGCCACTGCTGGAGACTGGACTGGATCGGCTTCAGAAAAGGTATGCATGGTAATTTTTTTCTTTATAGGATTAGATAGATTAAGTTTAGAATGTAGCTGAGAGTAGGTTTAGCATTAGAAATTGAACTTGCACTTCAAGCATTTCAGGTCTCCCCTCAAGTTAGGGCAAGACAGAGCACTCTGTGCCAGTAATGCTAATATCTAGACTATTCTCACAACTAGATAATCCCAATAGGTGTTATACAGACTAGAATGCTATTGATAGTTACCTGGCTGTTTGTATCCTTAAATTATAACCAGTCTTAAAGTGCATGTAAACACTAAGGGCCGGTTCACACCTAGGCGATCCGACTTCAGAGGAGACTTTGCTAGGCGATTTGAACACGACTTCAAGGCGACTTCAGCGTGACTTTGGGTGACTTACAATGGCGACCTGAAGCAACCTTCATGCGAGGTGACTTTGCCTGTGGCAAATCAGAGAAGAGAGGGATGGGGTTGCCTTAAACAATTATTTTCTTTTTCCTGTAAAGCTGCTTCAATATAGATGGGGGATCCAACTTGGAGGCGACTTCCATTGAATTCTATGGGCACAAGTCAGATAGAAGTCACGTTGAAGTAGTACAGGAACCTTTTCTGAAGTCGCCTTGAAGTCGGAGCGACTTGAGTAGCGTATATTAAGACGGCTCCCATTCATTTCAATGGGATTTCTCATGTCAAGCGACTTGGGGAGACAAAAGTCGCCTGGACAAGTTGCCTAGATGTGAACCGGCCCTAAGAATGAACTTCCCTTATTCGATCCCATTTGGTCTGGTTTTTTTTTATACCATTGTAATTATTTTGTTATATCAGTTTAAAAACAATACAACAATAGCTGATTTGTCAGAAATTCAGAGCTGTCCTGTGCCCCTCCACACTTCCTCTGTGATCTCAATCCAGATAGCAAGTATAACTTGCCACAAATTTTTTGGAAGTGTTGAACTGTACGTCTTTTAACTTGCTGCACATTTTCACTGGCAAGTTGTACACTTGCACAGCACTCAAAGCACAAGTTCTAGTTGACACTTTTCCAATTTGTAGAAAATTTGCGTGGCAAGTCTCTAGCAAGAGCAAAGTTGCAGTGGTGAGTCTACAGCAAGAGCTCTGTAAGTCTACAGCATGAAAATTCAGCCACAGTGACTCCTGTGGTGTGATGACTATTACATAACATAACTGAACCAGAACTTGCAGCAGACTTGCAGAATGTTTGCAAAGAAAGTTGAACTGGAGTCATGCAATGCAGACGTGCTGCAATTGTGCAATAAATTTGTGAAGCCTGTCAAGTCTAGCAATAGCATAGCAAGTCATTTTCAAACTTGCAGCACAATTGCTTGCTATCTGGGAATAGGGTTGCCACCTGTCCGGGATCCACCCGGACAGTTTGGATTTTAAATGCTGTGTCCGGGTATCAGACCACCTGAAACCCGGACACATTATTCAGACTGAACTATGGCTTCCCAGCAGGGTTACTGGCTGCAGTTGTCTAAGCCAAGAGTGTCAGTTACACTCTCTTTCACACTACCCAATGCCAGCACTAACAATACTAACAATTCCCCCCGCCCCCACACTGAAGGGAGAGGAGAAATGGCTCGTCCTGCTCTGCTTACTTCCACCCCTACCAATCTGTCTGCCCACACTCCAATTGCTGTGCCTTAGAAAAGGAAAGTTGGGGTGGGAAATTTGAAGTCCAGCTGCCTCAGATACATCTGGATGAGAGGTGCTGACTGCCAAGGGGTCAGTGGGCTCACCATACATCCCTGTCTGTGACTGAAGTCTCCCCCCTTCTCTCTCCTGCTTCTGAGTAAGTACACTCACAAGGTAAATCAGGGTTCTCAGAGCACCCCTTACATCAGAGTCCCCCTTTACACCAGAGGCCTCAGTGTTCCCCCTTAAATCAGGGTTCTCAGAGCATCCCTTATGTCAGAGTCCCCAGAGTTCTTCCTTACATCAGAGTCTGCAGAGTCCCCCCTTACAGTGTAAGGGAACTCTGAGGATTCAGATGTAAAAGGGGAACTCTGTGGACTCTGATGTAAAGGGGGGCTCTTGTGATTAACGTTATATGATTAGAAATGTTATTTAATCACAAAATATATGTATAGTTTATACTATAAAAAAATTGCTGTGCATCGCTAATGTGTCCGGGTTTGACTTGAAGAAAAGGTGGCAACCCTATCTGGGAAAGAGCTCTCTCAGTTCTTATCTTTGACTACTGAATAATTAGCCTTTATGCCATGGAGATCTGAGAGTATGAGTGGTTGTGTAGTTTAGCAAAAGACATTGGGCAGGGCTGACAACACTCAGTCCACAAATAAGCGTGTGTCAGTGTATCAGTGTATCAGTGCATCTCTGGCTTTAAAAAAGGGATTTTTATGTACCTTTAGGGTCTTTAAAAGGATAAAACACACAGAAAGTTGTATGTATTGCAGATATGTACTGCATGTTCTTTTTTATTTTGCACTGACATATTGTATGATGTAACCATTGAGGCTGGGTTCACACCTATGTGAATTGGATGCGGATGAAACCACATCCAATTCGCAGGACACTTGAAAACACATTGTTTTCAAGGTGTCCAGTTCACATATGTGCGGTGCATTCGCAGTCCGCATTGCACAGAAAATGGGTGCGTTTTCTGTGCAATGCGGTGCAAATTTCCAGCCCATTGTGTTCAATGGGAGCGCATCTAACAAGGAGATGCGCTCCACACTGAACAGGGATATTTTCCCCTGCTCGCAGCCCCTCCCCCCTTCCTCCCCCCACAGCTGCTGCGCTGTGAGAATGGTGTAACGGTGGCTCTGCCCCTTCTCGGCAGCAGATAGACTGGAATTCGCACCGGACTGGTGTGAATCCAGCCTAAAGGATGGAAAAAAGAGAACATGGAGTAAGCAAAAGGCAGATGTGGATTGCCTTTCTCACTGTAAATGATGACCTCAGCAGTCCTCAAAATAAGATTGATGCATTGCATGGCCTATGCACAGCATTTAAACTTCTGGGAGGGCAATGTCTATGAATAGCTGCAGGCCACGTTTACGGGCAACACATAAATAGGCATGATTGAGAGTACGTTACTCTTGAATAAAATCCATGATTCAACATGAGGCAAAACTGCCCACTTGGTAGTGTGTTTGGGTGGTCCTGCGTTATGGACTAATATTGGTATATGTATGTATAGCTGCTGCCTCCACTAAGACGAACTACCGAGGTAGGGTCAAAAATTTAATAGGGTGTTTGGAAAGTGGATATGGCACTGCTATTAAAACTAGTGCCTTATAAAATGTGAAAAGAAAACCAAATATATATTAGCCTACACAAAAAGAACAGTGGCTTCAAACATAAAAATGAGTGCAAATAGCATATAAAGTGACCAGTGCTCCAAATTATAAGTTTTTATGTGCTTCAAAATGAAAGTGACAAAGATTATACATCCTTAGTGTAGTGCTCCGAAAATCAAGTGTTAAAGCAACGAGGAAGAGTATTACATTCCAGATCGTGCCACCATCCTAATATACAGAAATGCACAAATATGGAGACCCATATACAGTAAAAAAGTGGATTTTGCTGACACATATGAGACTAATGGATTTAAAATTTGAACATTTATTTAAATCATTAAAATACAAAATAATACATTAAAAAGCATACAACAAGACCAAGATTTCCCCGTAGGAGGGGGTCCTTAGTAAACTGCAAGTAGAACAATTCCACTTATGCCAAAAGCAAGATACATAATACCAAGCTTATACATGACAGTGGAATGGATGGGTCGACGCGTTTCGCAACAAATGTGCTTCCTCTGGACCTTTCTCTTGCAGACTATAAACAGAGAGTACATAGTATAAAAATATATCCCAATATAGGAGATGCAAACACATAAATATAACAATACATTGCCATAATAGTACATAGCCATATGGATATTTGTGTCAACCTTAATATGCTTACTTGTAGTCCAAAAAGACGTCCCAATGAGGCCGTATTGTCAGGGGGGTGGACACAGGGGATTGAAGGTGGCCAAACATGTTATATAATAGCAGGGTATCTAAATGTAATATGTATAAGCAGAGTATTAATAGTAATCAGAGAGGAAATTCCTTCTTTTAAAATAATGACATCTAAAAGAAGAGGAGGTAATTTATACCTATATCTATGGGCTGAGTATTACCAACAACGTATCCAGTCAATATGTATCAAAAAATTGGTGAACATCAATGGCGGGGTGTCTCTGAAGAGGCTAGGACATAATAAGGCACCGGAGTATCTGCATACATAGTACTCACTAGTGGAATATCTCATAGATGTTTGGTAAGGGGTGCAGCAGTACTACCTGGGATATGATGATAACTCATCATGGACTCCTCTTTATATTTGTATTTCCGAAAAAGGGTGTAATTGTGGTCCAGAGATAGTTGTAGATCTGTGCCCCCTCTTCCTGCTAGTCCAGAGAGACACTCACAGGAGCATAGCCTATAATGTAAAGAACATATTGTAACCAATACTGTGCAAACACAGGATGGTGGCCAAAGGATGTAACCTCGGTTTGTATTTACCTTTGTTTCCCTGGCGTCTCGTCTGCCCCAATTGCCTCCTCCACTGCCTGGATCGTCCATGTCGGCGTCCGGCATTTATCCCCCATTGCGTCGTGCCATTGCCGCCCATTGTGGGTGGCGATAAGCGTCACTGGACAGTGACATCACGTGCACGGCGCAACGTGCGCTTCAACACGCGGCGCATGCTCAGGAACGAGCGCACCGTGTGTAAGGAGAGTTGTGCAGGCGGGCAGGGAAAACACGGGAGGGAGGGGAAAAGGGATTCCTTCCCACAACACCTCCCATAATGCCCAAGCCAACCAGCCGAAAACACTACCAACACACCACTGGTGTGTGAAGCGCATGTGCCCGCCCCTCCAAAACGCCTCCAAAAGGGGCGGACCACAAGCAGCATGAAAGCACATCATCTTTTACTAACAGACATATCAGCCTGGATGTCACAGCACTTCCTCAAACTGAATCTAAAACTGAGCTCATGATATTTCCTCCCCCACGTGCCCCTTCCCCTGACTTCTCTGTTAAGATCAATGGCACAACTATTAGTGCATCCCCACATGCCAGGGTGCTAGGGGTAACCCTAGACTCTGAACTGTCCTTTCAAGATCACATCCAATCCCTGTCCAAATCATGCCGCCTCAGCCTACGCAACATCGCTAAAATACGCCCCTTTTTAACCAATGACACCACCAAGCTTCTAATTCACTCTCTGGTTATCTCTCGCCTCGACTACTGCAACTCTCTCCTCATTGGATTACCTTTGCATACATTATCCCCCCTTCAGTCAATAATGAATGCTGCTGCAAGACTTATCTACCTTGCCAACCGCTCAGTGTCCTCCACCCCTCTCTGCCAATCTCTCCACTGGCTTCCACTCACCCAACGTATAAAATTCAAAGTACTAACAATAATTTACAAAGCCATCCACAACTCTGCCCTCAGCTGCATCTCTAACCTAGTCTCAAAATACCAACCAAGCCGCCCTTTTCGGTCCTCCCAAGACCTCCTGCTCTCTAGCTCCCTTGTCACCTCCTCCCATGCTCGCCTACAGGATTTCTTGAGAGCTTCTCCCATCCTTTGGAACTCCCTACCCCAATCAGTCCGACTGTCTTCTAATCTATCCATCTCTGAAAACTTTTCTCTTTAAAGAAGCCTATCCTGCTCCTACCTAATACTATTTCTTTCTACATCAGCTCATCCCCCACAGCTTTTACCTTTTGTATCAATTGACCCTCCCTCTTAGATTGTAAGCTCTAACGAGCAGGGCCCTCTGTTTCCTCTTGTACCAAATTGTGATGTAACTGTACTGTCTGCCTTCATTTTTGTAAAGCGATGCGCAAACTGCTGGCGCTATATAAATCCTGTATAATAATAATAATCATCTTTACAATATATCAAAACCTGCCACTGGATTTATGAAAATCAAACTTTATACCTCCCAAATGGCCAATTGCATAGCTTGCAACATTTTGTGGATTGTCAAACTATTGGCATCATCTACATAATGTTTTATGTGGGTAAAACCAAACGCCAGTTTTGGCGGAGAATAAAAGACCACATCTATTATGGCAATAAAAACATCCTATCTACACCCATAGGCAGACATTTAGGCCTATATCATAATAACAGCACCGAGGTGGTTCGGTTCGCCGCCTTGGAGTAGGTGCTAGAGATCTCTAGAGGCGGTGAATTTAATAAAATGATATTACAACGCGAAGCGCGTTGGATCTATCTTTTAAAAGCCACTGAAAAACCTGGCCTAAATGAAACGCTTAGCTACAAACCTTTTTTGTAAATTATAATTACAATTTGCATACATGCATCCACCCCCTGAAACTCTCCACGAAACCCCCCCTTTTCTTTCTTTCTTCTTTTTCCTTTTATTTATTTTTTGGTCTCAATTATTGGTCTGGTTCCTCCTTGGGCATTATATAACGAACCCTTCATCAATTTCAACTTCCATATAATCCCTGCCTTTTTGGTCTAGGTCATAGATCCCACTATAACTTTCGCCTGCAATGGTTTTGATTGTATTCTGTCTAAATCGTACTTTGTTGCCATCATGGCTACATGCATATGTTACAAAACAGGTTTCGATATATTGTATAGATGATGTGCTTTCATGCTGCGTGTGGTCCGCCCCTTTTGGAGGCGTTTTGGAGGGGCGGGCACATGTGCTTCACACACCGGAGGTGTGTTGTAGTGTTTTCGGCTGGTTGGCTTGGGCATTATGGGAGGTGTTGTGGGAAGGAATCCCCTTTCCCCTCCCTCCCGTGTTTTCCCTGCCCGCCCGCATTACTCTCCTTACAAACGGCGCGCTCGTTCCTGAGTATGCGCCGTGTGTTGAAACGCACGTTGCGTCGTGCGCGTGACGTCACTCTCCAGTGGCGCCTATCGCCGCCCACAATGGGCGGCGACGGCACAACGCAATGGGGGATAAATGCCGGACGCCGACATGGACGATCCAGGCAGTGGAGGCGGCACGTGGGGCAGACGAGACGCCAGGGAAAGGAAGGTAAATACGAACTGAGTTTACATCCTTTGGCCACCATCCTGTGTTTGCACAGTATTGGTTACAATATGTTCTTTACATTATAGGCTATGCTCCTGTGAGTGTTTCTCTGGACTAGCAGGAAGAGGGGGCACAGATCTACACCTGTCTCTGGACCACAATTACACCCTTTTTCGGAAATACAAATATAAAGAGGAGTCCATGATGAGTTATCATCATATCCCAGGTAGTACTGCTGCACCCCTTACCAAACATCTATGAGATATTCCACTAGTGAGTACTATGTATGCAGATACTCCGGTGGTTATAATATTTCATATCCTCTTCCTTATTATGTCCTAGCCTCTTCAGAGACACCCCGCCATTGATGTTCACCAATTTTTTGATACATATTGATTGGATACGTTGTTGGTAATACTCAGCCCATAGATACAGGTATAAATTACCTCCTCTTCTTTCAGATGTCATTATATTAAAAGAAGGAATTTCCTCTCTGATTACTATTAATACTCTGCTTATACATATTACGTTTAGATACCCTGCTATTATATAACACGTTTGGCCACCTTCAATCCCCTGTGTCCGCCCCCCCCTGACAATACGGCCTCATTGGGGCGTCTTTTTGGACCACAAGTAAGCATATTAAGGTTGACACAAATATCCATATGGCTATGTACTATTATGGCAATATATTGTTATATGTATACGTTTGCATCTCTTATATTGGGATATATTTTTATACTATATACTCTCTGTTTATAGTCTGCAAGGGAAAGGTCCAGAGGAAGCACATTTGTTGTGAAACGCGTCAACCCATCCATTCCACTGTCGTGTATAAGCTTGGTATTATGTATCTTGCTTTTGGCATATGTGGGATTGTTTTACTTGCGGTTTACTAAGGACCCCCTCCTATGGGTCTTGTTGTGTGCTTTTTAATGTATTATTTTGTATTTTAATGATTTAAATAAATGTTCAAATTTTAAATCCATCAGTCTCATATGTGCCGGCAAAATCCACTTTTTCACTGTATATGGGTCTCCATATTTGTGCATTTCTCCCCAATTGTTAAAGCAGTTGTATACCCAGGCAACGAAAAAAAAAAAAAAAAAAAACCTGCAAGACAATAGCATAATGAGCTAGTATGCACCACATACTAGCTTATTATGAAATACTCACCTTGGAACGAAGATCAGACCGAGCTGCTCGGTCCCCTCTGAGGGAGCGGACATCTTCCCTCAGATCTGGCTTCCAGGTACGCAGCTCTGGCGCTGTGACTGGTCGGAGCCGTGAGAAGTCACTCCTGCGCATGTGCGTGGGAGCCTGTCTTTCCGGCAAGGTCCAGTGCTATGCGTCGGGCCTTCGCCGTAACATCACGGCGCATGCGCCGGAACATCAGGGCGCATGACCTTGCACGTCGCAGCTGCTTGCAGGGGGAATATCTCCTAAACAGTACAGGTTTAGGAGATATTCATTTTACGTACAGGTAAGCCTTATTATAGCCTTCTTTAAAGGGTATACAACCGCTTGTTCCTGCTGTTGCAATGAGGAGAATTCCACACAATCATTGTGCTTCCACACAAGGAGCGGCCACTCCTGATGATGTCATTGTGTTGAAACACGTAGGAGTGACTGCTCCCGATGACGTTGTTGTGACAAAATGCATAGGAGCTACAGCATCATTACATCACATCCGGTTTTGGATCCATGGAACGCATCGCTGTTTGAAGTTTTACCTAATGTAAGTGTAATATAACCTATTTCTAATAAATCGTGGATAACGGACTTACACTATGGAGCTTGTTTTTGATATTTCCATGCATGTATGAGACTGCTCGGGCAGTGGAAGTAAGGATAAAGGAGAGACAGTCCTGGGTTTGTCCTGGATATCTATATACAGCCAGGTGATGCTGTGAATGTGGGTTACCCCTTTGAGGGGAGAGATTTCTGGTGAGTGAAGCAATAAGCATGATTGTGTGGAATTCTCCTTGTCGCAACACCAGGAACAAGTGTTTTACAACAGCACTATATTTAAAGGACTTATATTTTTAACACTTAATTTTTGGAGCTGTCAGGGATATGCTGGCCATAACACAACAGATGTTCTTTTCTGACAGGCATGTCCGCACGATCATGCAATCTCATATGCGCATACTCAAACGTGTGCACGCCCCTCGTTAGCATTGCCACCCAGATGTTATATATACGGATGGCAGTTGCATTGGGCCTTGCTGTCTGATCTGCAGTCTTTCCCTGTATCCTGTGCCTGTCCTTGATCTTGTTAACCCTGCTTTCCTGACCATCCTGATTATCTCCAAACCCGACCTCGGCTTGTCTGACTCTGATTCTGCTACATCTGCTTGATCTTCTGCTGCCAAACCTTTTCCTGAACTTTTCTATTCTTTTTTCTTTTCTATTCTTTGCCTGATGTCTTTGATGTATCTGACTTCCTGTGTATAACCTGGCTTGCCTGATTTTACACCAGTCTTCTCAGCCCCACCAGCCTTTACTTATCTGCATCCACAGTATCAGGCACCTGCATCATCTCTGCATCCGCAGTACACCTGTATCCATAATGTGCCTGCATCCATAGCCAACCAGCACCTGCTGCTACTGCTGTTGTCTGCTTCTCCACCCTACCTGCTAATGGAAAACCCCACAGGCACTCCAACCTCACCGTGCTCTCGCGTCCGCTGTTGCAACCTCAGTGGTCCTTGAACCGGGTGCAAGCCAATGCTATTATTGACTCAGGAGCCTGCAGCAGTTTTATCGATCTGTCATTTGCCATCCATCAACACTTCCCGCTATGACCAAAGTCTCAGGGTCTGTCTGTATACCTAGCTGATAGTTCCCTACTCAAGTCAGGACTAGTCAACCAAGAGACATCACTTATACATGTAACTACTCTGGCTCAGCATGAGGAGCTGCTAAGTCTGGATGCTATTTCCTCTCTGCTATTTGGCCTACCCTGACTCCAAGCCCATAACTCCCAGATCGATTGGATCACGGGAGAGGTCAAGTTCCAGTCACAGTACTGCCAGGAACACTGTTTTCCTAAGACCCCGGAGAGCCCAACCACGCTATTATGCATGGATTCCAACCCGGAGGTATGTCAGCCAGTACCTCAGGACTATGAGGAATATCAGGATGTCTTCTGTAAATGTGGGGCAGACACGCTGCTTTCTCATAGACCTTATGACTGTCCCATTGAATTACTCCCTGGGGCTGAGATCCACTTCGAACGCATATTCCCCCTATCGGAACGAGAACAGGAGGCATTAAAGGAATACATGGATGAAAACCTAAAGAAGGGATTCATCCGCCCTTCTACATCCCTAACAGGGGCTGGAATATTTTTCGTGGCCAAGAAGGACTATCGGGAACTAAACAAGATCACGGTTAAAAATCGATATCCTCTTTACCCTGATGCCTGAGTTATTTCAAAAGTTGAGAGCAGCAACTATCTTTACCAAGTTGGACCTACGAGGAGCATACAATCTGGTCCGCATCCGCGAAGGGGACCAGTGAAAGACAGCATTCTGTACCACGTTTGGTCACTATGGATACTTGGTCATGCCCTTCGGCATTTGCAATGCCCCAGCCACTTTCCAACACTTCATCAATGATGTTTTTCGGGACTTTCTGGACATCTTTATCATTGTATACCTGGATGACATCCTGATTTTTTCGATGTCTCTGGACTTACATCGAAGACATGTCAAAAGTGTCCTGCTCCGACTTCGTCAACACAGGCACAGTTCACCAAACTTGAGAAATGCAAATTTGCGTGTCAGAGCATTCAATTCCTAGGATTGATGATTTCTCCAGCAGGAATCAAGATGGACATACAATGGAGATGGCCAGTGTCTTTATTAAAGAAATCGTGAGGATTCAGGGGGTCCCCGTGAACATTGTATCTGACTGGGGAGTGCAGTTCACCTCCTGCTTCTGGAGAGCATTATGCAAAGTCCTGAAAATTGAGCTCTCTTTGTCCTCAGCATATCACCCCCAGACAAATGGACAAACTGAAAAGACAAATCAGACACTTGAGCAGTATATCCAGTGCTTCACATCCTTTGTTCAGAACGACTGGGTGTCATTGTTACCTTTTGGCGGAGTTTGCTTATAATAATGCTAGCCACTCCGCCACTAGATAGTCCCTGTTTTTTGCAAATTATGGGTTCCATTTGTCTTTCCTGCCTGACTTTGTTTCTGAGTCCTCACTTCCAGTGGTACAGAGCACAATGGCGTTCCTCAACCACAACAACAGGATACTACCGGAAGCAGTGAATAAGGCACAGATGGATAACAAACGGGCAATCGACAGGAAGAGAAGAGGAGAACTGAACCTCCAACCAGGAGATGGAGTATGGCTATCCACTACAAACCTCAGGTTGGCATGCCCAACAAAGAAACTGGCGCCCAAGTTCCTTGGTCCTTTTCCGGTAAGAAGAAAATTAAATGAAGTATCTTATGAATTCTAGGGATGAGCCAAACACCCCCCGGTTTGGCTTGCACCAGAACACTGCCAACAGGCAATAAGTTTGTTCAAATACGCAAACCCTATTAAACTCAATGGGACTCAAACAGGAAAAATCAAAAGTGATCATTTTAAAGGCTTATATACAAGTTATTGCCATAAAAAGTATATGGGGACCCAGGTACTGTCCTAGGGGACATGTATCAATGCAAAAAAAAGTTTTTAAAACAATTGTTTTTTTCAGGAGCAGTGATTATGATTAAAGTGAAAAAATAAATGAAATATTCCTTTAAATATCGTGCTTGGGGGGTCCACAGTCTACCTGTAAAGTGATGCTTGTAGTTAGTGTGCGTGCATAAAAGGTCAATGAGTTTCTGGACTCCTGACAGACCCTTGCATCTTTCATCCAGTGCTGCACTGACGTTTCTGGATTCTGAGTCATGGGGAAAGCAAAAGAATTGCCAAAAGATCTGCGGGAAAAGGTAGTTGAACTGTATAAAACAGGAAATGGAAATAAAGATATCCAAGGAATTGAGAATGCCAATCAGCAGTGTTCAAACTCTAATAAAGAAGTGGAAAATGAGGGGTTCTGTTGAAACCAAACCACAGTCAGGTAGACCAACTAAAATTTCAGCCTAAATACCAACACCGGTTTTTCGAGTTAAAACCAGAGTAGTGAGGTTTACTGAAACACGGTCTTCCAAACTCCGAACAGAGACATGACAAACCACATAACATTCACCCTATGAAACACCGTAAACTCATCATTACCGAAAGAATACCGCTGAGTTGGTACGTCGGGTAGAAAGAAGTTTACGGAGGAATAACACGTGGAACTTTGTCGGTGTAAGGTACAAAAGTCTCAGGACATAAAGTGGACTTCAATAATCACCCAAAAAGAAACGTAGGACTTGTTAAAAAGACCGTCAACACCGACTTTAAAATCAACCAGATGGACTGACACCAAACCAAAGTTGTCTTG
>BLSH010543261.1:730718-749598 GCA_018402905.1 Glandirana rugosa
AGGGTTTCTATTTCCACCTAATCCAGATGGAGTGAAATTTTTTATAATAAAACGTTGAGTATAGTGATCTGATTATCTGACCGTGACGGTATGGTTGTTGTTTCTGACCTGGTAAGAACTTCTCTATCTGGGGTTTTATGTGTGTTCTAAAGACGGAACCTGATTGGGGTTTAAGATGGGTGAATTTTATTTTTGGGTGGGCGATTATTTGTGGTGGGATTTTTAGGATGTGACAGGTAATGGGTAGTTTAGAGGAGATGATGTTCGGGTAATTGTAGATATCGCCCGTTAGGGCTTAAGGGTGGACCTAGACTTTTGTATTTAAGGGAATTTTGTCCTTTTCTGTGTGGGAATGATTCGGGTACTAACGTAGTCATTATTGTTATACGAAAGGACAGTGCCAGTCTATTAGTCTAGTGATATGAGTTGCAAAATAATATTTTTTAAAGTGAGGTAGACCTAATCCACCTTTATCTTTGGGATAAGTGAGCAGCTTCAGCTGTAATCTGGGTTTTTTGTGTGCACAAAGAAAATTTCTTTTGGCTGCAGTGAGTCTTCGAAAGAACTCAAGAGGTATGTCAATAGAGAGTGCATGGAATAAATATAGCAGACTAGGCAGGACTGTCATTTTTAGTATAGTGGCTCTGCCAAACCAAGAGAATTGTTTTGAGTTACATCTTTTGAGGTCATTTTTTATTTTTTTGAGTAGAGGGAGGAAGTTGTATTGGTATAAGTCCTTTAGGTTAGGTGTTAATCTGACCCCAAGATACTTGAGTGAGTTTTTTTCCCATTTATATGGGCATATGTTTCGTTTAGTGAGTGACTCAATGTCTTTTGTGAGTGTAAGGTTCATTGCTTCAGATTTGCTGCTGTTTATTTTAAAATTGGATATGTATTTAAAATGTCGGACAGATTCGTTTAAATTCGGGATGGAAATGTGAGGTTGGGTTATAAAAAATAGTAGGTCGTCAGCATAGGCTGCAAGTTTAAATTCTCTGTGGTTAATGTTAAAGCCGTGGATATTCGTATTATTGATGGTTCTAATTAGAGGTTCTAGTGTTAGAATAAATAGTAGTGGAGATAGGGGGCATCCTTGTCTTGTTCCGTTTTGGATTTGTATAGGGCCAGATAAATAATTATTTACTTTGATTTTTGCTGTTAGGTTCATGTATAAGGATTGTATCCAGAACATAATTTTCTTGCCTAAACCCACGTGTTCGCATGTGGCAAACATATAATCCCAGGCTACTCTGTCGAAGGCCTTCTCCGTATCAGCGGACAGGAGAAGGCCCTCGACATTTTCGACCCTGAGTCTGTGTATTCGATTTAGAGACTTGATTATGTTGTCTTTAGCTTCACGGCCTGGCATAAAGCCTACTTGTTCTGGGCCAATTATCTTGGAACGCAGGGGTCTCAGCCTGTTGGCTAGAATCTTTGCCAGCAATTTTAGATCCAAATTCAGTAAGGATATTGGTCTGTAATTGGAGCATTTTTTATGGTCTTTATCCGGTTTTGGTATAATAGTAATTTGTGCTGAAAGGAAGTCTTGGGATGGTTTTGTGTTTTTATTAAGTGAGTTGAGGGCTTCTAATAGAGGGTTGGCTAGTATGAAATAAAAAGTCTTATAATATTGGAAGGTGAGACCATCCGGGCCTGGGCTTTTACCTGGTTTAAGGTTTTTTATGGCGTTTTGGATCTCTTCTATTGAGATATCCCTTTCAAGTTCTAAAGTCTCAGTGTTGGGTATCTTGGGTAGCTTGCTTTGTTGCAGGAAGTCTTTAATGATTGTCGTTCTCTGGTCCTGAGTTTTGTTTATTTTATTCTGCGGGGGGATATTGTATAATTCTGAGCAATATTCTTGGAATATTTTTGCTATTTTAGTTGTATCAAAGATTTCTGTTCCCTTTGGATCATGTATACTGTGAATGTTGTTTGCTATTTTAGTGTCTTTTAAGGCTCTGGCTAGGAGTTTACTGCTTTTGTCTCCGTACTCGTAGTAAATTGTTTTTTTAAGGAAAAGTGACCGTTTCGCTCTCTTGTCTAAGAGGGCTTTAAGTTCTTTTCTTGCATTGGATAAATCTTGTTCTAATTCTATAGCTAAAGATTGTTTATGTGTTCTTTCTAATCAGTGAATTTTAGTAAGTAGATCAGAGATGTGTTTCTCTTTCTTTTTGCCTCCCCATTTGATGAATTCTCCCCTTATTACACATTTGTGTGCTTCCCAGATTGTTAAGGGGGGGGGGGGAGGGTCAGCGCTAATGTTAAATAGAAAGTAGTTGGTGAGTTAATTTTTTTTTTCCACAATAATTTTATTGTCAAATTTCAAATCATGCATTGAAAAGACATCTAGTATATATCCATCACATTATGGGTTAAAGTATTCTTGTTGGATAACAATATTATACAGGGATAACCATATAGATAAAAGTTGACGCAATCTCAGGTTGTTTGTCTTATATTTTTACAGTGACTCCCAGGAGTGGGGAATGTGGTCCACCCATCCCGGGTACCCCTATTGGGATCACATGTGTAGCCCGGGATCGGGGCCCCACTAAGAAGGGAAACCTGTCACCATGGGATCTTTAGCCTTGCCTAATCACGAGGTTGGCGCCAGTGTATGTTTTGCTGCAAGAAGCAGGTAACCCTGATCTAATTGGTATGTATCCTGAGGGAAATTCAAGAACATTTTTCGAAGACCTGAGGTCTAAGATATGTAGAAGGCAGGGTAGAAGGAAGGAGAAAACAGAGAATAGGAAGGAAAGAAAGGGAGTAAAGGGAGGGTAGAGGAGACAAACAAAAAAAAAAAGGGGGGGGTGTTAGGAAGTGAGGGGGGGTGGGTTAGAGGGCGGGAAGGGGGCCCTCTCTGAGAGGGGGAAGGGAGGAGAAAGGGGGAGGGGGGAGGGGAGGTTCGTCAATCAGCGAAGTAGCTAAGGGCTGTCCCCCAACCTCTCCCAAGTCTCCCCCCGGATGGTGGATATTCCTTGCCACATTGTTGCTTTCCGCATTAGGGTATTTAGAGATGGTAGCGGTCAGTTGTCTTAAAAAGAAGCCAGCACGCCCAGGTATTGGTAAATATTTGTAGGCGTTCCTGTGAGATGCGGATTAGCTCTTCCATCTCCTTTATTTTAGAAAGCCTCATGAACCATTCCCCGATCATCGGAACGTGTGTAGAGCTCCAATGTACCGTTGCACAGTTTGGCCGCATTCACCGTGTGCATTGCCAAGGACCTATGGTAAACCCTTTTGGACAGGTTTGTGTGATGTAAAAGGAATTGCACAGGATTATAATCAAGGGTGTGTGTAGTGATATGTGCAATGAGAGCATGAACTTCCTTCCAAAAGAGTTGAAGTGGTCTACAATCCCACCATATGTGCAGCATAGTCCCCTCTGCCTGCCCACATCTCCAACAGGTGTCGAGTATAGTGGGAGAAAATTTGTGAAGGCGTGCCGGAGTTCTGTACCATCTAGTGATGATCTTGTAGCAATTTTCTTGTATCGCTATGTTTAAAGAACCTTTATGCCTGAACTCATAAATGGTGCCCCACTCCTCTTCGGTGAGGGACCGTTCTATATCTCTTTCCCACGATATCCGAGAGGGATCCATAGAGATGGGAGAATCATCAGACAGAAGGGTATATGTATGAAATGAAGTGCCTTTGTGGGGTTTTTCGGGAGCACAAAGACTCAAATGGGGTGAGTTTTCTTGTCCACGTTTCCTTGGACGTTTGTGCTGTAAGAAAATGTCGGATCTGCCTATAAGTCCAGAAGGGGACTACCTTTTGAGAAAGGGGAATACCTTTTGAGAAGAATTGATGCGCCAGCACCTCTTCATGAGGCCAGACATGTTTTAAAAATAGGTTGGATGTACCTGGGTGGAAGTCAGGGTTTCCCCTTAAAGTGGTCAAGGGGCCAGGGGCAGAGGAGAAGTTGTCGGACCTTATGGCTCTTCTGAAGGCCTGCAGTGAGGGATAAATCAGAGGGTGTGTCTTGATGTCTTGCGGCCAATGTGCATGTAATATCCATGAGCATAAGCGTACGGGGGCAGATATTAAAGAGCTTTCAAGTGAGACCCAAGTCTTTCTGGTCTGGTGAATGTTCCAATCTGTGATCCTTGTGAGGTGGCAGGCTAGGTAGTATTGGTAAAGATCGGGTAACCCAATTCCGCCCTTTGCTTACAACTGGGTGAGACGCGTGAATTTTATATGTGATGGGGAGTTTCTCCAGATAAAGGTGGAGTACGCTTTTTTGTACAGCGCAAAAAAGGATGACGGGAGGTGAATCGGGATTGTTTGCATTAAATATAGCAGGCGGGGAGGACGATCATTTTGACCAATGCCGAGCGACCAAACCAAGAAACGTTGAGTCCTGACCAGTCTTTGAAGCTCGTTTGGATCTTGGTTAAGGCCCCAACAAAATTTTGATTAAAGAGATCTGTTAGACGGCTGGGGATTTGGATGCCTAAGTAAGTGATAGTGTCTTTTTTCCACGCAAAGGGGAAAGACTCTTGGCAATGGAGCACTTCCTGCGGGGGAAGGGTAACATTAAGGGCATGAGATTTTGAGTGATTAATTTTGAGGTTTGACAGGCGACCAAATTGTTCAAGGTCCTGTAGTAGGTTGGGCAGTGTGGTCTGGGGGGATTTCAAGGAAAGGAGAATGTCATCTGCAGCGACTTTGTATACTCTCTCCCCTATGGTGAAGCCCTGATTGTCTGGGTTAGATCTTAGTTTGTTGAGTAAGGGTTCCAGTGTCAAGATATAGATCAAGGGAGATAGGGGGCATCCCTGATGAGTGCCATTACTTATGGAGAAGGCGTCCGACAGGTGGCCATTGACTCTTACGCTTGCTGAGGGGTTGGAATATAAAACCATTATGTGAGCAAGCATATTAGAGTTGAGTCCAATTGATCTCAGAACTTCATGCATGTAGTCCCAGGCCACTCTGTCGAACGCCTTCTCAGCGTCAAGGGGATTTTGACAACCAGTGGTGGAGATTTAGGGCACGGATGGCATTATCCCTGGCCTCCCTGTCAGGGACAAAGCCAACCTGATCGGGAGTGATAAGTTCAGGTATAAGGGGGAGTAATCTATTGGCCAAGATTTTTGCATATAGCTTATTGTCCACGTTCAATAGGGATATTGGTCTGTAGCTTGCGACTTGTGTGGGGTCTTTGCCTTCTTTTGGCAAAACAGTTATGTGTGCTTCCAGCATCCTACCTGTTGCTATCTGGGGTTTAGAAAGGCAATTGAAGGTTGACACTAGCTTGGATGACAATACATCCGAGAACGATTTGTAATACTGTAGGTTAAACCCATCAGGGCCTGGACTCTTACCTGATTTCATCTGTTTCAGGGCGATTTCTAGTTCCTTTATAGTAAAGGGGCTTTCCATTTCTTTGGCTTGGTCACTTGTGATTGGTTTCGGGCCATATTGGGATAAGAAATCTCTAATGCGGTTGGCTCGGGATTCGAGTGGTGTTGCGTTTGGATGGTCAAGTTTCAAGTTATAGAGTTTTGCGTAAAAGAGCTCAAACTGTTTTGCAATGTCCCCATTTTTGGCCAGGAGGGATCCCTGAGCATTGCGTATAAGGTGAATTGTAGAAGACGTCTTAGAAGCCTGTACTGTACGAGCTAGCAGTCTTCCGCTTTGGTTGCCATGCTCATAGAACACCCTCTGCCCCAGAACATAGCGTCGGCTGGTGCGTTTTCCGAGCTCCTCTAGAAGAAGAGTCCGGGTAGTCTGTAGGTCGTGCAAAACAGCTTGTGCTCTGGACTGTTTGTGGGATGCTTCAAGGGTTTTCATTTTAGCTATTAATGTGTCTATTGCCTCTTGGCTCTCCCTTTTCGCTTTGGAGGCTAGTGACATGAGTTTGCCTCTGATCACGCATTTGTGGGCCTCCCATACCGTAATGGGAGAGATCTCTGGTGTAGATTTTTCCTGTAAGTATAATTTGATGCGCGACTGTATATAGGCCAAATTTGTGGGGTCTTTAATTAGCGACGGATTTAGGCGCCTACTTTTGGTATGAGGCTGAGACTCAGAAAACGTCAGTGTAAGAGTGATTGGGTGGGGGTCTGAGAAGAACATCGGCTCTATGGTAGCCTGCGTGAGGTATACTAGATCCGGTTGGGTAAGGAAAAAGTAATCTATTATAGAATATTTTTGGTGGGGGGCTGAAAAATAAGTATAATCTCTGTCGGAGGGACACATGGTGCACCGGGTATCATGCAATCTCAGGTCTTGAAGTTGTAGATCGATTTGGCAGAGGGCCCTGTACGTTAATGTGGAAGTGCCTGAAGGGTAGGGTTAAGAGGTATGTTAAAGTCCCCTCCTAATATAACTAAGCCTTCTTGGAATGAAGAGAGCAGATCACAAGTCATTCTAAAGAAGGAGACCTGATGTTCATTGGGACAGTATAAATTGGCTATTGTGATTGTTTTGGAGGCACAAGTACCTTTGATGAAGAGAAATCTACCCTCAGGGTCTATGAGGGAATCCGATAGTTGGAAATTTGCGCGTTTGGAAATTAATATGGACACTCCTTTCATCTTGGAGATGGGGTTAGTGGCATGTAGGGCTCTTTGGTAGATATGGTTGGTGAGTTTAGGGGTGGAGTCTGAGCGGAAGTGGGTTTCCTGCAACAGGGTGAACTGAACTTTGTGTTTGGTGAGGGCGGTCAAAACTTGTGATCTTTTCTCTGGAATGTTTAGACCCTTGACATTCAATGAGACACATTTCAACGACAAGGGCAGCTCAGAGGCATGCTGTTCCCTCATGGATGCTTGAGGTTGGTGGGTGAGTTCATTTTTAATGTGTGATAGGATTTCGGGGTCTGTTAGGAGTGAAGGGTTTAGTCTCCAGTTGAAAGTTCTCGGTTCTTGTTTTTTCATGGTTATTTGAATTGAGGTAGGTGCAATATTGTCTATTTTGGCCTTTTGTAGTGACGGTATGTCTCTTTGTGAAATGAAGATATAATCAATTCTCGTGTATCTTCTGTGAGGATTTGAAAAAAAAGTAAAGTCTTTCTTGTTAGAGTTCAGTAATCTCCATGTGTCTACTAAGGTCAGTGATTGTAGAAGTGTTTTAATTTTCTTTAAGATGCGGTATGATATGCAGGTTTTGCCTGATGATGTGTCTTGAAGTGGGTTTAGGGGTATGTTAAAATCTCCTCCTAGGATTATTCGTCCTGATGCGAAACGTTTTAGTTCGTCAATTACTTGTTGGCAGAATTACATATGTGCTTTATTTGGGAAATAAACATTTGCTAATATTGTTGGGGTACCTAGCATTGAGCCTTTTAGAATTAAGTATCTGCCCTCTGGATCTACGAGTGTTTGTTCTGTCTGAAATGTGGAGTCTCTACTCAAGAGAATGGATACTCCTTTTGTTTTGGTATAGGGGTTAGTGGAATGATAGGCTTCATTGAAGTAATTGTTAGTCATCTTTGGTATTGCTGTGCCAGTGTGTTTCTTGTAGAAAGACTATTTTCAGATGAATCTTTTTAAGTTCTTTTAAAAAATTTTTCTCGTTTTTCAGGTGTTCCGAGACCATTTACATTATAAGAGATAATCGTGGGGTTTTCCCCCAAATTTGAGTATGCAATGTTTCAATCTGATTGTTTAGTTTGGAGGTAGGGTGGAGGGGAAAGTGGGGGGGGGGGGAAGGTGTATGTTAGGGACAGGGATTCAGGGAGTAGGGTTACTCTGTAAGTCACACTCTCTGGTACTGTCCAGCAGTAGTCAGAGGTGTGTTTATTTTAAAGAAATGTTGTGAAGTTTAGTTAGTAGTGTTAATAGTGATGTTTCTTTCTTTGGGGAGTAGTGGAAGCAGTGTCCTGGCGAGACGCAATATGTATATCTAATTGGAGATGTTTGGTAGTGATAGGCCTTATTTGTTGTATGTCGTGACAGGGACACCACACAACCCCATTGAGGATTATTTAAAGTAGCTGAGTATTACTGGGATTTAGGTTTGGGTAGTATATTCTAGAGGTAAGTTCTACTATAGAGTGTCATTTAGAGCTTATATGTTTTATTTATGTTTGTGGTCTTTAGAAGAAGTGAATGTGAAGAATTGTATGTTCTTATCTGGAACCATTATCACATAATAATATGCAAACATTTTTCAAACAGTAACTATTAGCAAAGAGTAACATTTTTCAAAAAGTAACAGTTAAACTTTGTCATTGTGAGCGCCTCATCTACTGCCCTCCTCTATTTCCATCAACTGAGTTAATTGATGTCTGATTTTGTAAGTTCTTATCGTCTGTGTTTAGTCACCTATCAGAAGGTGGTCTTTTTTTAGGTGTCAGGAGGCTATATTTAACAGAGGTGGGTCGCTTCCAATGAGGGGGAAATATCAAATTTTTATCTCTGTAGTTCGTAAATAAAGAAAAAAGAAAAATTAGTAGTATTCAGACTGTTCATAGGTTAATAATACCAAAATATTTCTATAGACCTGTACCAATGGGGATCTTTCTCTTCTCTCTTTCCCTCTTGATATAATGGCTAAAATGAGTCATCATAGGTAGGTGTAGAGCTTGTTCTTATTAGTCTGAAAGATAGCTGTGTCCTGGATCTAGTTGGGTTTGTAAGCCAAACAATCAGGTCCCTTTTAGCTAATTATAAAAGGGTTAAAGACAAGGGATCTTTATAACCCAGTCTAGGAAAGTCAAGGCCCCTTACGGTGCTCCAGTGAGTGGTTCCCTTCTTTTCGGAGAGTTCCTTGTGGGATTGGTGGGTCACTGTTCACGTAGCAGGTTTTGTTGTGTCTTTATAGCATGATCATCAGTAGTGTTTTAGTATTTGCTTCAAAAAGTTGATGGTTATTGGATGTGGTATTTCTTTAAGATTTGGTTTGTGTTCCATTAGGTTACCTTTTTAGCTTTGGAATCTGTTGTCTCTCATTCTTGGAGTTTTGGAGGCAGGAGTGCCAGGATTTTGACCTTCATTGGGGGATTTGTGAGCTGAGTTTCCTGATGGGTTTCCTATAAGTGGTAGTTGTGCAGGAAGACGGAATTCTTGGTACCACTCGGGGAGATCTATTATTTCACTTTGGATGACTTCACAGAATGGTGGTATGTCTTCTGGAGTACGGAGAAGTACTTGTCTGCCATCAATGGTAATTTGAACTGCAAAGGAAAATTTCCACTTGTATGTTTTTTTTTTTTCTTAAGAATTTCCAGTAGCGGTTTTAATGCTCTTCTGTTTTTTAGAGTGATTGGCGATAGGTCTTGAAAAAGTTGGATTGGTATACTATTGAAGAGGATTTGATCATTTTGTCTGGCTTTCGATAATATTTCTTCCTTTAGGGGGAAGTTGTTAAGGCAGCATATGATATCTCTCGGAGGTGCTGTGTCTGGACCTCTAGGTCTTAAGGCTCTATGAGCTCTTTCGTATTCGATAGTAGAGTCAATAGGTCTTTCCAGTACATTGTTGAAAATGGAGGTAAGGACAGGTTTTATTTCATCTGGGTTGATTGATTCAGGAATGCCTCTAACTCTTATATTTTTCCTCCTTCCTCTGTTGTCTAAGTCTTCCATTTGTCTATTTAAGTTGATTAGGTGTAAAGAGTGAGTAGTGGAGACTTGTTCTAATCTTTTTATAGCTTTATCTCTTTGTTTTCCTGACTTCTCGTTTGTTGCTAATTGTTCGGTCAAAACAAGTATGTCCGCTTTGAGGTCTGTTATGGCAGATGAGAAGGATTTTTTAATGTCAGCCGCAATTTTAGTCATATCCCCAAATGTTACGGGGTGATCATGGTTTGTCGTGTCTCTCATTGGCCTATGCGATGCTGCTAGAGATTCATCGTCAAAGTCCTCTTCATTTGTGTAATCTTGTGGCGGCGGGTTTTTTTAAATGCCTGCCATGCTCCTGCTTTTCTGTGTTTGGTTTTTAAAAATGTCTGCAATGTCGGGACAGGATGATCCTACCAGTGAGCGTCGGTATCGAGTTTGTGAGCCTGTTTGTGTGCTCGTTTTTTGGGGTTTACCCATTTTGGTTAATAATTCCAGTTTATGAATAAGGTTGTGCAGTGTCCCTTGGTACTGTTTTATAGAAATGCCATCTCACTTGTAGTTAATTATAAGGGAATCGTGAGAGTTTTTTCCTGGTTTCTTGATTGGTTTTATATATGTCTGCTGATTACAAACTATGTTGTTGATCAAGGCACAGGTATTTCAGTCTTGTATCCCTTTTATCCTCTGTAGCGGAGTAACCGTTTATCACTGTATTTATTACTGTGTGGATATTGGGTGGACCAATATGGCCCCCGTTCTTATCCCTTCCAATTAGTAGTTTATGTGCCTTTATCACAGACAGGGAACTAAAAAGCAGTTTGGTGGGGTTAGTGATGATGAGAGTGCCCCCTAGAAGTCGGCGTTGTCTGTGTTTGCCTTCTTCTTGCGTAGTTTGGGGTCCGGAACTAGGCCTCAGTAGGCCGCGGTCGAGCCGGGGGCTGAGGTAGTGTCCGGTTTCCGCGCTGACAACACAGGTTATTGTAGTGTGGGTATTGGGTGGACTAAGATGGCCGCCGCTTTAGCCTTTGTAGTCATTATGTTAGGCCCGGGTGTACCAAGATGGGTGCCATTTTTTTTCCCTTCCAGTTAATAATTTATGTGCTTTTATCACAGTCAGCAAACTAAAAAGCAGTTTGGTG
This sequence comes from Glandirana rugosa, assembly GCA_018402905.1. Classification (NCBI taxonomy): domain Eukaryota; kingdom Metazoa; phylum Chordata; class Amphibia; order Anura; family Ranidae; genus Glandirana; species Glandirana rugosa. The sequence continues at coordinate 741,375 of BLSH010543261.1, forward strand.
GTGTTAGTGATAGTGAGGGTTTCCCCTAGAAGTCAGCGGTGTCTGTGTTTGCATTCTTCTTGCGCAGTTTGGGGTCCGGAGCTAGGCCTCAGTAGGCCACGGTCAAGCCAGGGGCTCAGGTAGTGTCCGGTCTCCACACCGACAGCTCTGGTGGAGCGATGTGCGTGTTGGTACTATCTGCAGGGGTTAGGTGCTGCTCTGGTCTTGCTGTAGTCTGTATAGTTTTGTGGTAATTACGGCCGGTTGGGGCCTAGCAATATGGCGGCTGTTGTATCAGTGAGGGTGAGATGGTGGTTCCCCCAGAGCCTTAATCTGGCTCTGTCTCCACTCGGGTCAGGGTTTGGTGGATAGGTGAAGGTGAGGGTAATTTGTCAGTGTAGTATTGAGCCTCACCTTGTGCCTTTTCAAGCGGATTCTTTTGGATGTTGCCTCGGTTCACTGGAGCTCTCACAAAAGATGTCTGGCGCCATGAGTTGCAAGCCATGCCCCCTCACATGTCTTTCATTTACTGACATTGAATCACACTTGTTAATTTAAATAAGCAAGTTGAATGCTTACATATGTTTATGCCACTGTGTGTATAACGTGCATTGGATGAAGCTGATGTTAAAATGTTAACATTTAATAAACTTTATTATGAAAAAAATATTGATGGCAAGATGAATGCAGTATGTTATCAAAAAATACTGGAGGAACATTTGCATTCATCAGTCAGGAAGTTGCACGTAGGACGTACTTGGACATTCCAACAGGACAATGATCCAAAACACAAGGCCAAGTTGACCTGTGATTGGCTACAGCAGAATAAAGTGAAGGTTCTGGAGTGGCATCTCAGTCTCCTGACCTCAATATCATTGAGTCACTCTGGGGAGATCTCAAATGTGCAGTTCATGCAAGACAGCCCAAGAATTTCCAGGAACTGGAGGCTTTTTGCCAAGAGGAATGGGCAACTTTACCATCTGAGAAGATAAAGAGCCTCATCTGCAAATACCACAAAAGACTTCAAACTATCATTGATGTTAAAGGGGGCAATACACGGTATTAAGAACTGGGGTATGTAAACTTTTGATCAGGTTAATTTGGGTAGTTTCTGTTGTCATTATGATTTAAAAAGAGAAAACACATTTGATTGATAATAAATGGCTTCACCATGAGTGACAGAAATGTTTTTGTGTTCTCATTCATATTATCTGAAAGATGGCCAAGAAATCATAAATTCTGCCAAAGTATGTAAACTTATGAGCACAACTGTATATATATGTATATATATATATATATATATATATATATATTTTTTTTTTTTTCTTCTTACGCTGCCTGAACAGACTTTATATACTATACACTGAATGAGCTGTATATATAGTCTACACTGAATGCAGCATATTAAATATATATATATTAGGGGTGCATTACTAGTATCGGTATCGGGGCCGATACTCTGCCTTTTTGTGAGTACCGGAAGTGGGCGGAAGTGACGTCAGCGGTGCGGATGTCAGGAGCAGATAAAGATTTGAGGCTCTATGTTTTGTGGGTTGTGCTGATACATGACGCATGTCTCTGGCTGTGGTGCTGTCTGTCTCCTCCAGGCTGTCTCTTAATGGCGATCATGCACAATTGAACAATGCAGCTCAAAGCAGCTTCTCCCAGGTGTTTGCCCTGCTTTGAGCTATTTCTCTGTGTTAACTCCCCTCCATGTTAGCCTATGTGTCCAACTGTCTTTGGCCAGGCATGCATTGCCTACTATAGTTTTTTTCAGGAGTTTAGTGGCAGAGAAGTTTACAGGCAGAAAAAAATCCAAAGGTTTAATTTGGATTTTTTCTTCTGTCTGCCTGCCACTAAATTCCTGAAACACCTATACTGTCTTTTTGAGTTTTTGATTGAGTGAAAAGGATACTGTTCTTCTAGTGTTCTTGCTCCTCCTCATGCCTAAACTACAGAACTATATTGCACTTGGTTGGTTGTGAACTTGTCATGTTTACATGTCATTGACATGACACTATAATTTACCATGTTCTGTGCAATTTGAGCTTTCAGAACTTTTTGACAAGCAAATAAAAACATTTTATTTGTTTCATAATTTTTTTTGGAGTTACAATTCTTCATATCATAAAGCAAACTAACAGAGTTCTTCATTTCCTTTAAAAAATGGTCCCATGACCAAAAAATAGGTATCGGAAATTGGTATCAGTGACTACCTAAGGTAAAGTATCGGTACTCATACTCGGTGGCAAAAAAGTGGTATTGGTGCAACCCTAATATATATTGTGGGAGATTAGCTAGTGGGGATCAAGTACGAAGCAACAGGTAGCGTCCGTCTACCACTACGCCTTGCATACCGTCACAATATATATACTATATACAGTATATATATATTCTTACACTGCCTGAACCGACTTTATATACCATAGACTGAATGAGCTATATATATAGTATACACTGAATGCAGCGTTTTATATATATATATATATATTCAGTGCCTTGAAAAAGTATTCATACCCCTTCACAATTTTCCACACTTTGTCATGTTACAACCAAAAACGTAAATGTATTAGATTGGGATTTTATGTGATAGACCAACACAAAGTGGCACATAATTGTGAAGTGGAAGGAAAATAAATAAATGGTATTCAAAATTTTTTATAAATAAATATGTGAAAAGTCTTGCGTGCATTTGTATTCAGCCCTCCTGAGTCAATACTTTGTAGAAAAACCTTTTGCTGCAATTACAGCTGTATGTCTTTTTGGGGATGTCTCTACCAGCTTTGCACATCTAGCGAGTGACATTTTTGCCAATTCTTCTTTGCTGTTTACATACATTCTCCATCCAATCTGACAGAGCTTGAGCTATTTTGCAGTTTTCAAGTCTTGCTACAGATTGTCAATTGGATTGAGGTCTGGACTTTGATTGGACCATTCTAACACAAGAATATGCTTTGACCTAAACCATTCCATTGTAGCTCTGGCTGTATGTTTAGGGTCGTTGTCTTGCTGGAACGTGAACCTCTGCCCCATCTCAATTAATTTGCAGACTCTAACAGATTTTCTTCTAAGATTTCCTGTATTTGGCTCCATCCATCTTCCCATCAACTCTGACCAGCTTCCCTATCCATGCTGAAGAAAAGCATTCCCACAACATGATGCTGCCACCACCATGTTTCACGGTGGAGATGGTGTGTTCAGGGTGATGTGCAGTGTTAGTTTTCCGCCACACATTGCGTTCTGCTTTTAAGCCAAAAAGGTCCACTTTGGTCTCATCTGACCAGAGCACCTTCTTCTACATGTTTGCTGTGCCCCCCACATGGCTTCTATCAAACTGAAAACGGGACATCTTATGTCTTTCTTTCAACAATGGCTTTCTTCTTGCCACTCTTCCATAAAGGCCAGATTTGTGCAGTGCACGACTTATACTTGTCTTGTGGACAGATTCTCCCACCTGTGCTGTGGATCTCTGCAGCTCCTCCAGAGTTACCATGGGCCTCTTCTCTGATTAATGCTGTCCTTACCTGACCTGTCAGTTTAGGTGGACGGCCATGTCTTGGTAGGTTTGCAGTTGTGCCATACTCTTTCCATTTTCAGATGATGGATTGAACAGTGCTCCGAGAGATGTTCACAGCTTGGGATATTTTTTTATAACCCAACCCTGCTTTAGACATCTCCACAACTTTATCCCTAGCCTGTCTTGTGTGTTTCTTGGTCTTCATGATGCTGCTTGTTCACTAAGGTTCTCTAACAAACCTTTGAGGGCTTCACAGAACAGCTGTATTTATGCTGAAATTAAATCACACACAGGTGGACTCTATTTATTCATTAGGGGACTTCTGAAGGCAATTGGTTTCACTAGATTTTAGTTAGGAGTATCAAAGTAAAAGGGGGCTGAATACAAATGCACGCCACACTTTTCACATATTTATTTGTAAAAAAATTTGAAAACCATTTATCATTTTCCTTCCACTTCACAATTATGTGCCAATTTGCGTTGGTCTATCACATAAAATCCCAATAAGATACATTTACGTTTTTGGTTGTAACATGACAAAATGTGGAAAATTTCAAGGGGTATGAATACTTTTTCAAGGCACTGTACATATATACATACACACACTATATACAGTGTGTGTGTGTGTGTGTGTGTATATATATATATATATATATATATATATACAGTATCTCACAAAAGTGAGTGCACCCTCACATTTTTGTAAATGTTTAAATATACATTTTCATATGACAACACTGAAAGAATTACACTTTGCTATAATGTAAAGTAGTGAGTGTACAGCTCGTATAACTGTGTAAATTTACTGTCCCCTCAAAGTAACTGAACACACAGCCATTAATGTCTAAACCGCTGACAACAAAAGTGAGTACACCCCTAAGTGAAAATGTCCAAATTGGGCTCAAAGTGTCAATAGTTATTTTCCAACACTGCCTTAACCCTCTTGGGCATGGAGTTTATCAGAGCTTCACGGGGTTCCGCTGGAGTCCTCTTCTACTCCTCTATGCAGACATCATGGAGCTGGTGGATGTTAGAGACCTTGTGCTCCTCCACCTTTCATTTGAGGATGCCCCCACAGATGCTCAATAGGGTTTAGGTTTGGAGACATGCTTGGCCAGTCCATCACCTTTACCATCAGCTTCTTTAGCAAGGCAGTGGTTGTCTTGGAGATGTGTTTGGGGTCCTTATCATGTTGGAATACCGCCCTGGGGCCCAGTCTCCGAAGGGAGGGGATCATGCTCTGCTTCAGTATGTCTCAGTACATGTTGGCATTCATGGTTCCCTCAATGAAATGTAGCTCCCCAGTGCCAGCAGCACTCATGCAGCCCCAGACCATGACACTCCCACCACCATGCTAGACTGTAGGCAAGACACACTTGTCTTTGTACTCCTCACCTGTTTGCTGCCACCCCTGCTTGACACCATGTAAGCCAAATACGTTTATTTTGGTCTCATCATACCACAGGACATGGCTCCAGTAATCCATGTCCTTAGTCTGCTTGTCTTCAGAAAACTGTTTGTGGGCTTTTTTGTGCATCATCTTTAGACAAGGCTTCCTTCTGGGATGACAGCTATTCTGACCAATTTGATGCAGTATGCGGCGTATGGTCTGAGCACTGACAGGCTGATCCCCCACCCCTTCAACCATTCCAGCAATGCTGGCAGCACTCATACATCTATTTCCCAAAGACAACCTCTGGATATGATGCTGGGCATGTGCGCTCAACTTCTTTGGTCGACCATGGTGAGGCCTGTTCTAAGTGTACCCTTTCCTGTTAAACCTCTGTATGGTCTTGGCCACCGTGCTGCAGCTCAGTTTCAGGGTCTTGGCAATCTTCTTACAGCCATCTTTATGTAGAGCAACAATTCTTTTTTTCAGATCCTCAGAGAGTTCTTTCCATGAGGTGCCATGTTGAACTTCCAGTGACCAGTATGAGAGAGTGAGGGCGATAACACCAAATTTAACATACCTGCCCCCCATTCACACCTGAGACCTTGTAACACTAATGAGTCACATGACACCAGGGAGGGAAAATGGCTAATTGGGCCCAATTTGGACATTTTCACTTAGGGGTGTACTCACTTTTGTTTCCAACAGTTTAGACATTAATGGCTGTGTGTTGAGTTATTTTGAGGGGAAGGCAAATTTACATTGTTATACAAGCTGTACACTCACTACTTTACATTGTAGCAAAGTGTCATTTCTTGAGTGTTGTAAGAGCAGGTAGTGTCACCAGCACACCAGGATCTTCAAATGAGCCAATCTTTAATAGATGATCACATTGTTACAGCAAAGAGCGACGTTTCAGAGCCGCGCAGGACCCCTTCATCAGGCATGTGACAATGCCTGATGAAGGGGTCCTGCGCGGCTCCGAAATGTCGCTATGGTCCAGAGGACAACTCCTGGGAACCCAAGGGAAATATCCATGTGAGAGAGTTAATGCAGGACTTTTTCTGTAGGCATGCACAGAGAGCGCCAAGTGGGCATCCGGAAGTTGCCCATAAGGAAGGGGCAATATCAGGGATATGCTGGCCATAACACGACAGATGTGCAAGGGCAGAGGCCAGTCTGCATGCGTAGGCACAATCCCCCATTTTCTGACAGGCATGTCTGCGCGACCATGCAATCGCATATGTGCATGCTCAAACATGTCCGCATCCCCCGCTAGCATTGGCGCTCAAATGTAATATATATGGATGGCAGATGCACTAGGGCCTTGCTGTCTGATCTGCAGTCTTCCCCTGTATCCTGTGCCTGTCCTTGATCTTGTTACCCTGGCTTTCCTGACCATCCTGATTATCTTATGAACTCGGCTTGTCTGACTCTGATTCTGCTACATCTGTTTGATCCTCTGCTGCCAAACCTCTGCCTGAACTTTAACTATTCTTTGCCTGATGTCTTTGATGTATCTGACTTCCTGTGTATAACCTGGCTTGCCTGACTCTGCACCAGTCTTCTCAGCCCATTTGAAAATAAACCACTATAAGTGTGTCACAGACCCAATTGGGGTAAATTGGGTAAGGGGAAAAATAGCCTAATACCACATCCTTAAACAAATTGTGAAACAGAACAGAATTACCCCTGGGATTTTAAAGGTAGGGGTACCCCAAGTAGGATAAGGTAACAAAATGTAAAAAAAGTAAATTTTTATTGATAATGTTTAAAAACATGAATAAAAGTAGAAAATGCACAGTTGTACCGTATACTATATGTACACAATAACCTAGTAGAGACAGAACATATTCACGCTAACAACCATATTGCCATAAAGTCCCGACAGTAAAATTTTCATTCCTTCCTCAGGGGACATGGAGCAGGTGCACTGTATAGTCTATGGGTATACAACATAACAATCATAAATACATAATGCTCTATGAGAGCAAATTAAGCAAAGTATAGAAACAATACATGCTAAACTATGGTATCAGGTGTTACATATTGAATAGTAAAGCATCCTTTACATATATAGCTATAAGATAAGTGGAACCGAAGTAATGAGAACAGGTCTATAATGCAATAAACTAAGATAAATTACAAATCAAAACAAATATTGTAGCGCTAGCACAAAAAATTGCATACAAATGGCATATTATGTGATAACATATAATAAAGTGCTTGAAGGTCATAAATACATAGTGACATAATAGTCCATGATAAAGTGACAAAGTGCGCTGTGAAATGGATATTTCTTCCAAGTGCCAAAGTGCTCCACACGTGCAGGAGGGGGAAGCCCCCGAAGGAATCCTACTCACCACAACGCTATGACCCCCAGCTTTTCAGTCTGGGGATCAAAAAAGGCTGTATACACTCAGATGTCCATGGGCTGGAGTTATCCCGGAGCAAGCCTCTTATAATCGCCGATGGACCACCATATATTGTGGAAGAAAAAAGGAATCCAACAATAGTGAAGTACTGTCTGGCTTATTTATTTCGCGCAAGGTAAAACATTTTTACTTACAAGATGTGCGTTTAAAAACAGCGCGTAACAATCTATGGATGCCGCTCACAGCGTGCGTTCCAACAGCAGGAAATGACGACCATGGCACTCTCAACCGGAAGTTACGTCGACGCGTTTCGCCCGCCCACAGGCGTCAACAGACATCACTTCCGGATCGAGTCAAGCTTTATATACCCTTAGGGAGGGATCAATCTCCCGAAAACTAACCAATGATTGGATAGAACTGCCGTGGGTGTCTTGACTGTCTACATAGAACGTCTTTAAAAATACAATAAAAATGGCCAAAGTCGTCTGATTTGATCTTATAAATCGACGCCGAGAACGTCATTTCCTATTGTTTTACAATACATTTAATATTATAACAAGTCAATAAACTAATTAACTGCTTCCCGACCGCGCGCCGTGTATTCACGGCGGCAGTCGGGGAGCTGGGCGCGAATCGCCGTAAATATACGGCGATTCGCATTTTGGCCACCAGGGGGCGCGTAATTTACATAACATTTTGTTATCCTTTACTGCAAGAGCCGCAGCTAAATATTCTAGTTTAGTCTGCTGAAACCGGTAAAAATAACATAAAAATTTCTGCAAGATACATCTGTCAGTTCTGTGGGTGCCGTCAAGATAGGTTAGTAACCAATCAAAAGCCCTCTAACTAGGGAGGGATTCCCATATATTTCGAACTGAGCTAGGCCTTCACTACAGACAACTGCGGACACCCGCCCGCTTTGCGCAGCTGCATTGAAGGCCAACTCTCACGGTACCAGCAGTA
>BLSH010543261.1:754146-785556 GCA_018402905.1 Glandirana rugosa
TAGGTGACCCGGTCTTGTGCGCTAGCTTACGGGGGTATGAAGGCCTTCTCGGCATCTGTGGAAAGGATCAAGTATGGGGGCATTCGATCGCGTGTTCTGGCCCAGTGGATCAGGTGCAATGCCCTGTTGGAGTTGTCACGGGCCTCCCTAGTGCTAATAAAGCCCGTTTGGTCTGGGTGGACAATGTCCAGGAGCAGGTGTTGGAGTCTACGCGCAATAACCTTGCCAAAGATCTTCAGATCCGTGTTCAGCAGAGATATCGGGCGGTAGCTCTGGGGGAGGGTATGGTCCTTGCCCTCCTTAGGGAGAACCGTTATGTGGGCTCGCAGGGCGTCGGGGTGAAAGCTCCCTTCGGTGGCCAGGCCATTAAAGAAGGAACACATATGTGGTTGAAGCCGTGTGAAAAACTTTTCGTAGTACGCCTTTGTTAGGCCGTCAGGTCCTGGGCTTTTGTGGCTCGGGAGGGATCGTATCGTGGCCAGTAATTCTACTGATGAAATGGGGAGCTCTAAGTCCGCTTGCTGTTCAGGGGTCAATGTTTGGTAACCAGCTCCATCTAGGTAAGCCGCAATAAGTTCGCGTTTCTGCGCCACTTCCGCTGGCGAGGGGTTTGCGTTTAAGTCGTATAATGTCGCGTAGTAGTCACGGAAGAACGCCGCAATCTTCGTCGTGTGCTGGGTTATGTCACCCGTTGGCGAACATAATGCAGGTACATGGGTAGCTGCATGGCGTTTGCGTAGCGCCCTAGCTAACATTCTCCCGCATTTGTTGCCGTATTCGTAGTATTTATGAGCCACGCAACGTAACCGTCGGTTTATACGTCTATCTAGCAGCTTAGAGAACAGTGCGCGCAGTTCAGTGAGGCGCTGGAACATCGCAGCGTCCGCTGACTGTTTGTGCTGTAGTTCAGCCTTTTGTAGCTCAGATAAAACCCTATCGAAATCGGCCTGTCTTTCTTTTTTGATTTTGGAACCCCACATAATTAAAGTGCCCCTGATTACCGCTTTATGACACTCCCACACTGCGCTGTCGTCTACTTCCCCATTGCTGTTGTCTGCAAAGTAACTGGCCAAGGTCTCTTCAATCCCAGTCACCACCCTTGGGTCGTCTAACAGGTTTTCGTTCAGCCTCCAGGATTTTTATTTTCATTTAATATTTTTCTCATCTTTATTATTGTTTGTTTTTCATCATTATCATTTTTTTATAATTTCTGTTTAGAGATTCTAATATATATATATATATATATATATATATATTACATATCCTCTAATTGAAATTGTCCTTTGACATTTCTAATATTTCTGGGATTATTCTTGTTCTCAATGGTATTAGATCATTAATTAGTTTATTGACTTGTTATAATATTAAATGTATTGTAAAACAATAGGAAATGACGTTCTCGGCGTCGATTTATAAGATCAAATCAGACGACTTTGGCCATTTTTATTGTATTTTCATTGTATTTTTAAAGACGTTCTATGTAGACAGTCAAGACACCCACGGCAGTTATATCCAATCATTGGTTAGTTTTAGGGAGATTGATCCCTCCCTAAGGGTATATAAAGCTTGACTCGATCCGGAAGTGATGTCTGTTGATGACACCTGTGGGCGGGCGAAACGCGTAGACGTAACTTCCGGTTGAGAGTGCCGTGGTCGTCATTTCCTGCTGTTGGAACGCACGCTGTGAGCGGCGTCCATAGATTGTTACACGCTGTTTTTAAACGCACATCTTGTAAGTAAAAATGTTTTACCTTGCGTGAAATAAACAAGCCAGACAGTACTTCACTATTGTTGGATTCCTTTTTTCTTCCACAATATATGGTGGTCCATCGGCGATTATAAGAGGCTTGCTCCGGGATAACTCCAGCCCATGGACATCTGAGTGTATACAGCCTTTTTTGATCCCCAGACTGAAAAGCTGGGGGTCATAGCGTTGTGGTGAGTCGGATTCCTTTGGGGGCTTCCCCCTCCTGCACGTGTGGAGCACTTTGGCACTTGGAAGAAATATCCATTTCACAGCGCACTTTGTCACTTTATCATGGACTATTATGTCACTATGTATTTATGACCTTCAAGCACTTTATTATATGTTATCACATAATATGCAATTTGTATGCAATTTTTTGTGCTAGCGCTACAATATTTGTTTTGATTAGTTTTATGGGTATTCACTCAATGTGTAGCAGCTGCATATTATCTATTGTAAAAACGTATTATATATATCCATTAGCGCAAACCCCTTTATTTTAAATATTTAAGATAAATTACAACAATCTTGAAAGAGGAGAAATATGAACACTTACAGAGCAACTGTGGAATCGTCAGAGTCCCTAGTCTGGAATGCCTGGACTCCCCAGCAGCCCCAGGATATGTGAAGTTGTGGTGATTAGATTAAGGGTAAGCCGGGTTAGGCCACCCATATAAAAAGATCCTAGAGGGATGGCGTCCTTGGGAATGAGCCCTCTCAAGGATCACAATGCAGATGGAGGATGGTCTGCGAGGCAATGAAGAGGGGGGCTTTACAAAACCCCAAATGTGGCAGAAAATGGGTAACTGTATAGGAAAAAAATATATTTAAAGGTAAGGAACGGGGGGGTTCACATGATTCCCTTAAGGGGTTCGCCTAATCAAGGCTGCATAATTGTCTAGCATTAGGTATCAACACAGGTTTAAAGGATGTACTTATAGTGAAACTCCAGGTATATGTATAGCTACAAATCCCTGACCCTCTCATGGTGTCGGCCGACCAGAAACACATGATCGGTATGGACGCCATGGGGGAAGGATATATAGGGACTCACATATGGGAAGATCCACCCCTTGGTGTATGAGTGGGCCAATAGGTAAATAAACCCATCCAGCACAAGTGTATTCTCAGTTCTGGGCTCCAACATCCACACCCCAATGAACAATACCCGGGGATCAGCGTCCGTCTTCCTAAGCGATCCCCCGGCTGGGCGGCATTCAGCGTCACCACGATGATGTCAGACGTCGCCCTCCGCCGACACGCCATATGAAGATCACCATGCCAGAAGCTGGAATGCCAGGAGGGGGAGAGGACGCCACTGTGTATGCGACAATCCTCCCTCCCATCCAGACACCCCCAAGCCACAGCCAACCTCCAGGAGTAGGCCCAATGGTGAATCATCACCAAAGGGCCCACGCGTGCAGGGGAGGGCAAAAATAAGGCAGCACCACCCAGCGGTCCTCAGGGAGTATGACTGGAGCTGCAAGGGGAATCCAAAAGAGACACCAGAAAGAGAAATTTAAATACCAACATCAGCATATATTGAATAACAGGCAGAAAGATCCAGAACACCCTTATAGTAGACAGAAAAGTATATACAGATCATCCATAACAATACGTCTTCTACCTAACACAGGAATGGTAAACTGGTAAGCAGTACTAAATACAGGTGTGGGCATATATGAGAATCCTTGTATTAATGAATGGAAAAAATTATAGTGATAATAGATTATAATATCTAGCGTACGATTGGTGTCATTATATTACATATCTTTCTCAAAACCCCCGGAAGAAAAACCCTGCAAAAAAGGTTTAAAATTAAGGGCTTGGTTCAAGCCAGGTGGTGAGGTGACATCTAAATTGGTTATCTATCTCAACTCGCATTGGAGGAGAAGTTTATTCAGGTCTGAATGTATGCGATCTAAGACTAGTACTGACACCTTTGGGAAACGTCCCGAGTAGACTTGAAGGACATGTCTTCCCCAAGGCGAGTCTGAATCTTTTTTCCTCATAGCCAGTATGTGTCTATATAGGCGCTGCCATGGCTTCTGGACAGTTTTGCCTACAAAGAAACATCCACACTGGCAACACAAAAAAATAATGACTCCTGTAGTTTGACAGTTTGCATAGTGTTTAGACACGAATCTATGGCCTTTTGGAAAGGGAGGGTTCTTGCGAGTGTCCATGTACTGACAATATGAGCAGGCCCACACTGGAAGGTACCCAGTGTTTTACACGGGTCACTGCGTGTGGCCCCTCGAAATTTGCTCCGTACCAATTGATCACCCACAGATGGAGCACGTCTGTAGGTGATCGGCGGTGTCGGATGGACAAAGGTGTCACGCACCTGGTGGTGGAGTCTGACTAATGCAGGAAGCAACCTCTCTTACGACCCTGATTCCGAAAACCCCTGGTAGTGCAGACAGGGAGCTCGAGAGTGCAGGAAAGCACGAGGGCTTGGATGAGTATTGATGCAAGCGTGGAGGGTTCCTCCGGAGCTTGTGCTTGCAAGGTAGTGTAGTGGTACAGTCCGGGTTGGCAACAGGCGGGCAGTGTGGTACAAGTGGAGCAGGCAAGAGAATGGTCGGGTGCAGGCAGGGTCGTCAACAGGCTGGCAGCGAGGTACACAGGGATGAGACTGAAGAGTGGTCATAGACAAGCCGGGGTTGGTGCGGGCAGAAGACAAGCAGGAGACAAACTGGGGTCACAGGAACAGGAAACTCAGATAAACACACTGCTGGGGACACGGGTAACGCTGTAGAACGGATAGCATTGGTTGCAGGTTGCTTTCCACTTAAATGGGCCATTTGGCACCAATGCCGGCACACACGCACACAGGTGTGCGCACAGGCTTCTGGACCCGAATTCCAAGGGCAACGGTTGTTTCCTGACATTGCCCCCCCAATGGGCAGCCTCCAGATGCCCAGATGGGCCACGTTCTCTGGGTGATTTCTTTTGAAAATCCTAACCAATTCTTCAGCGTGTACATTGCTCTCTGTCTCCCAAGAACTTTCTTCAGGGCCGTAACCCTTCCATTTGTTAAAATATTGGATGTGGTTACCCCTCTTCCTATAGTCCATGATAGCTTCCACTTCATATTCCTTCATTCACTAAAAGTGGCTCTGGTGGGCTGGTCCTCCTACCTGGGAAATGGTCCGGGGTTGCAGGTTTCAGCAGGGTTACATGAGATACTGAGTGAATCTTTAAAGACTAAGGTAACTCAAATTCATAGTCCACCCTGTTGGTCTTCCTCTTGATCGGAAACGGGCCAATAAATCTGGGGCCCAATTTCCTAAAAGGGCAAGCCAGCTTCAGATTTGTAGTTGCCAACCAGACCCGTTCACTAGGTTCCAGATTTAGTTCACCCCGCCTTTTCTTGTCATAGACCTACTTGTTGTACTCTTGGGTTTTAGACATTGTTTCCTGCAACAATTTACAGTTGTCTTTCAAAAAGTCCATCGTTCTCTGAACAGCTGGTACTGGGCTTTCAGGAATCGCGTTAGGCAGGAAGGACGGGTGGAACCCATAGTTTGCGAAGAATGGGGACTGGTTCAACAGCCTAATATATGGTGGCCGAGTGGATTGTATTGTACGCAAATTCGGCCAATGGAAGTAGCTGCATCCAGTTATCTTGGGAGAAGATGGAGAAGCAGCTCAGGTACTGCGCTACCAATTTTGATATCAATTTTTTATTATACATATCTTATTTCACTAATTGTTCATATATATTGATCATATAGGGTAATTTGGAGTATCCTATTCCAACATATATTTGCCATAATTTTGAATCTCTATCCTGTGGCCCTATCTCCCTCTGAAGTGCCAGGAAGTCCCGGGACAGTTGCTGTGCTTTATAGGCGATTCCGTGAATAAAAAAACTTCTATGTCCTTTTTTCTTTCCAGAGACGTAGCACGCTACCTTCTCTGGTTACAGTCCCTGTGCGTCTTCTGGGTCGTTCCCGGAAGTGCGTCATGACAGCGGGATGATCTTCTCCTTGGTCACCCTGGTGCTCATGTGACTGATGATGTGACTTCCGGTGATTTCTGGATGACGCGTCGCTGCAGCCGAGGGGAGAGCGACTTTTGTTTACACCTTATCTGGCTGCATATCATATATTTAGGCTGTTGACAGCCTGATACAGTATTACATATCGATTTTTATTAAAGATATGCACACTTTGCTGACCTTTAGCTCCAAGCCAAAACAAGGCTTGGAACACACCCCCACAGACTCCATGATTGCCTATGGGAACCACATGGAGGTGTGGAACGCACGCCAGTGACGCCATTTTGCTCAACAGGGGCGATTTCCGCTTCTGGCCCCCTGCTGGGATTTATTGTTCTATTACACAAATCTATATATATGAGCAGTGACAGGGGGGGTGAACACCCCAGAAGACTACCGTTGGCGTCGAAACGTGTTCGATTTTTGGTTCCCCCTATGTCACTGCAAACGTTTTATTCAGATGAGCTCATTTGCTGAACTTTTATGTAAGTGTTTTTAATCCCTTTTTTTAAAATAAAACATTAAAACGTTATTACACTATGGTGGGCTTTTTTCTATTCCATATCTACTGAGTCTCCCATTATGTGGAAATAAATCCAAACTACGTGCTCAGGATCATTCCAGTACCCAGAGAGAGATATCCCACCAGCTGGAGAGCCCCCTTCTGGGACATCTAGATCAGCCCCCTGTCTCCCGGTTTGAGGATCTTCCGCTGGTTTCTTACCAGCATCTGGTAAGCACGCTTATTCATAGGTCCTTTAAAGGACTCACGGATTTGATGTATCACAAATCACCTTTATTCTCCTGAGAAGATTTTCAAATTTGAATGATTTTTTTTACGGATTTATTCTATTTTGATCAATATTGACATTTGTTTTAATTTACAGTGTGGTTATTTTATCACGGGTCACTAATATGCACCTTATTCATTTATATGGTTTTCTCTACTAGCGCTGCAAATTTTTTTTTCCCTGTTTCTATCACAAATTGATCAGTTTGTTTGTGCGTGCTGCTAGTGTTCTTTTCTCCAAGCATTCACTTATTAGGGGGCGCGGCTTTTACTCCTCTTTTACTGCTCCAATGTTTGATTGGTCCGTTCTGTCTGACCGTTAGTCTGTGGGCAGGGTTGCCACATCATCCCTTTAACCACCCTTTTTGCGATTCGGCGCTGCGTCGCTTTAACTGACAATTGCGCGGTCGTGCGACGTTGTACCTAAACGAAATTTGCGTCCTTTTTTTCCCACAAATAGAGCTTTCTTTTGGTGGTATTCGATCCCCTCTGCATCATTTCTGATCGCCGATATAAACAAAAGAAGAGCGATAATTTTGCAAAAAAACCCAAATTTCTTACTTTTTGCTAAAATACAAATCCAAAAAAAATATATAAAAAAACATTTTTTTTCACCGTTTTTGGCTGATTTATATTTTTCCTCATATTTACGATAAAAAAAATCGCAATCGGCGTTTGTTGATTGGTTTGCGCAAAAGTGGTCGCGTTTAAGGATGATGAGAATTCATTTTTGGGGTTTTTATTTTTTTTTTATTTTTTACTAGTAATGGCGGCAATCTGCGATTTTTAGCGGTACTGCGATATTTCAGCGGACATGTCGGACCATTTTGACACTTTTTTGAGACCATTGGCATTTATACAGCGATCAGTGCTATAAAAATGCACTGATTACTGTGTAAATGCCATTGGCAGTGAAGGGGTTAACCTGCAGGGGGTGCTCTAAGAGTTAACTATGTTCCCTGGGCGTGTTCTAACTGTGGGGGGGACTGCCCTGGCTGGGGAAGGGAAGTGGTCACAGCCTTCATATACAGGAAGGCTGTGATCACAGCCCTTCCCCCTTCACAGAACGGAGGTCCGTGTTTACATACACGAACCTCCGTTCCTTCCCTCCAGGGGGGCCATCGCGGGTAGCCGGCGGCAATCGAAGCCGTCGCACCCGCTCCCTGGCCCTCTCCAAACACAGTGAGCACACGGACGCACCTCTGGCGGCATGCGCGCGCTCACTAGGCGCGATCTCGCGTCCGCCGTCATATGACGGCGATCCGCGTTACAGAGCCACTTTGCCGCCGTCAATTGCCGATCGGCGGTCGGCAAGTGGTTAATCCAGGACACAAATGAATCACACAGGTTCTGAGGCTAATTTAATGCAGCTAAGGCACCAAGTGAGTTTAATTACCACCTTAATCAGCCACAGAACCTGTGCAATCGATATTTGTCCTGGATTAAAGGGATGATGTGGCAACCCTATCTGTGGGTGGTAGGCTGAAGAGAGAGATAGCTCAATGTCTAGAGAGGAACACAGGGCTTTCCAGAACCTGGAGGTGAACTAGGCTCCGCGGTCAGATATGATATTTGCTGGTAACCCGTGAAGTCTGACTATTTCCTTGATAAATACTTCTGCCGTTTCGGCAGCAGTGGGTGTGCTTTTTACAGGGGAGAAAGTGAGCCATTTTGGTGAGCCGATCCACCACTACAAAAATAGCTGAATAGCCCTCTGATGTGGGCAGTTCCAAGATAAAGTCCATGGAAATCATGGTCCAAGGCTTTTCTGGTACTGGGAGAGGGTTGAGTAAACCCCATGATTTGGCTTTGCTACCCTTGTGTTGGGCACAGATAGGACAGGTACCAATGTACTTTTTGCAATCAGCATCTACTTGTGGCCACCAGAAAGTACGCTGGAGAAGGTCTGATGTCTTGTGAACACCGAAGTGACCCGCTAGCTTGTGGTCGTGGCAAAGTTCCAAAATTGACAGCCGTAACTCCTCAGGCACGAAGATTTTGCTGCTACCACAACAAGCCCCCTTTCATCTGCAGTTTAGAATTCGGAGTACTGGTAGTCTTGGCAACTGCCCGTCAGATATAGGAAAGCAGGTCTTCCTGGGTAAGGAGGAAGTTCCCAGGTGAAAGGATGTTATCCGGACATGTGGGAGTTTCTGTGTCGCCAAACATGCAGGACAGAGCATTGGGTTTGGTGTTTTTTGACCTGGGCCTGTACGTGATGTGGAACACGAACCTCACAAAGAAGAGTTCTCACCGGGTCTGACGGGGTTTTAATCTTTTAGCTGTCCTCAAATATTCAAGGTTTTTGTGGTTCATGTATATGAGGATTGGGTGTGCAGCTCCTTCAAGCAAATAGTGCCACTCCTAAAGAGTGGCCTTGATAGCTAAGAGCTCTTGGTCCCGAACGTCATTCTTCTTCGGATCCGTTAGCTTCTGTGAAAAGAATGCCACTGGGTGGAGAAGAGCCTTGGCACCCTGTCTTTGTGAGAGCACTGCTCCTACAGCAGTTTTGGAGGCATCCACTTCCAGGACATAGGGTAACACTGGGTCAGGGTGCTTCAACACGGGGGCAGATGTAAAAAGTCCTTTCAAGGCCTCAAAGGCTGCCTGCGCCTCAGTGGTCCATCGGAACCTGGTGTTAATCTTGGTCAGCTGGGTGATCGGAGTGATAATGGCTGAGAACCCTTTAATGAACTTGAGATAAAAGTTTGCAAAACCAACAAACCGCTGGACACCTTTTTTGTGAGCCGGGGCTGGCCAGTCTACAATGGCAGAGACTTTTTGTGGGTCCATTGTGATTCCGGTGGTCGAAATGACTAAGCCCAGGAACGGAATGCTTTGGCATTCGAAGATACACTTCTCGGCCTTGGCATAAAGTCCATGTTGCCTGAGGTGACCCAGGACTTTGGCAATATGTTGGTGGTGAGCATCTAAAGAAGAGGAAATGGTTGTAGACTCCACGAATATCCCGTTTCGTGAAGATGGTGGCTGCCCCAAGTCGTTGGAAGAGTTCAGGTACAAGTGGTAGCGGGTACCATTTTTTTACAGTAATTTTGTTTAACTCCCTATAGTCTATGCAGGGCTGTAGAGTGTGGTCTTTCTTTTCCACAAAAAAGATCCTGGCTCCCGCTGGGGATGTGAATGGGCGGATGAAGCCCTTTTTAAGGTTGTCATCCAGATGAGTCTTCAGGGCAGAGAGTTCCACCTCAGTCAGTGGGAAGATCCACCCAAAGGGCACTTCTGCTCCTGGGAGGAGCTTGATAGGGCAGTCATAGGGTCAATGGAGAGGCAGGCACTCTGCCCCCTTTTTGCTAAAAACATCCAGGAAGGCATGGTAGACAGATGGAACAGCCTTAATGGAGTCAGGATCTGGGTCGGAATCAAGGCACAGCAGGGTTGTAGGGACTTCCTGGGTGCTGGGCCGGCAGTGTTGCTGGCAGTATGGGGATAGAAATTTGATTTCTCCCGTGACTCAATTGATGAGAGGGTTGTGAGCCTGGTGCCATGGTAGTCCAAGGATGGTGGGGAATAGAGGTGACACGATGGTGTCAAGGTGCAAGAATGCCTGATTTCCGTCTGTGGTAATAACAGATAGGGGGACAGTTTCGTGGATGACCACGCCAGACTTAATAGCTGTTCCATCTGCAAGGTTAACCACCATCCCTTGAGCCTTCGGTGGCAGAGGGACTAGGTGTTGGGCAGCAAATGTCTGATCCACGAAGCAACTGCAGGCGCCTGAATCAATAGTCGCGGTGACTAGGATACTCCTTCCTGGGAGCTGTAGGGAGAGGGGGAGAGCTAGGTGAGGAAAAAGTTTTAGGCAAATTGGAGGTAATTGTGGGCATAGTAGTATAGCCCTTACGGACTTTGGCCGGACAGGATCTTACATGCCCAGGTTCTCCACAGTAGAGGCAGAGGTCATGGTTCCGATGGCGCTGTTTCTCTTCGGGGGTAAGCAAAGGATGAAGGAGCCCCAACTGCATGGCCTTGGATAGATCCAGAGCAGTTGGAGGAACAGTGGCTGGTGGTGCTGGACTGTGGTACGGGGGTACACGGGGTAGCAACCAGGTGAGTCTTGGAGGCCCTGCTGATCTCTCTGCCCTGCATTCTCTGAGGAGTCGGTCTATCTATCTGGATGGCCAGGTTGATAAGGGCGTCCAGAGATCGGGGAACCCCTACGCGGGCCAACTCATCCTTCAGGGGCTCTGATAACCCCAGCTGGAACTGGTGACACAGGGCTGCGTTGTTCCAATCTGTATCAGCGCTCCAGCGCCTAAACTCAGACATGTAATCCTCAGAGGAAGGACGACCCGGCTGGAGGGTGCGTAGAGCAGCCTCCGCGGTGGCAGCCTGATGGGGGTCCTCATAAAACTGAGCCATAGCTTGGAAGAACAGGGCAAGGCTGGACACGGCTGGTGACTTCTGTTCTAAGAGATGGTGGGCCCATGCTTGGGGTACTTCTTGCAGAAGGGAGATCATGAAGCCCACCCTTGTAGCTTCTAGTGAAAAGGTGCATGGCTGGAGATAGAAATACAGCTCACAGGCATTCCTGAATGCATGGAACTTGCTGTAGTCTCCTGAGAACTGTTACGGCATAGGGACCTCGGGCTCTGAAGGCAAGGCAACTATGGTGCAAGATGCTGCTGCTGCTGCTGATGAGGCAGGTGAGGAGAGTTCTTGGACATGCTCCCCAAGCCATTGGTATCCCTCCTGCAAATTCTGAATGGCTTGTGTAAGGCCGGCCAAATGCTGGCAAAGATCTTCCATTGGAGAGGGCCCCTGCGCAGACTCGGACATGGCTGTCTATTACTGTCACGCACCTGGTGGTGGAGTCTGGCTTATGCAGGGAGCAACCTCTCTTATGACCCTGATTCCGGAACCCCTGGTAGTGCAGACAGGGAGCTTGAGAATGCAGGGAGGCACAAGGGCTTGGTTGAGTATTGGTGCAAGCGTGGACTGTTCCTCCAGAGCCCGTGCTTAGAAGGTAGCGTAGTGGTACAGTCCAGGTTGGCAACAGGCGGGCAGTGTGGTACAAGTGGAGCAGGCAGGAGAATGGTCGGGTGCAGGCAGGGTCGTCAGCAGGCTGGCAGCTAAGTACACAGGGATGAGACTGAAGAGTGGTCATAGACAAGCCTGGGTTGGTGCGGGCAGAACACAAGCAGGAACAGGAGACAAGCCGGGGTCACAGGAACAGGAAACTCCGATAAACACACTGCTGGGGACACGGGTAACGCTGTAGAACGGAAAGCACTGGTTGCAGAGTGCTGTTCGATTAAATCGGCCAATGCCGGCGCACACGCGCACAGGCGCGCATGCACACACATGCGCCCGCGCACAGGCTTCTGGACCCGAATTCCAGGGGCAACGGTTGTTTCCTGAAAAAAGCAACCCACCTTGGGATCACTCACTAATATATGCCAGTATTTAGTAAGAATTTTATTGATTTTTTAATGTTGGGTAGAATATGTAGTTATAAATCTACTTGCTGGTTCAGTCCTTTCCTTTCCTTTGCCCTTATCAGTAAACAATAGGTCCTGTCTATTGGTACAAGCCACCCTTTTGTATGCCTTCTTGAGGCATTTGTGGCTATAACCTCTGTTAAGTAGTCTTTGTGAAGGTCAGCTTCATGTTTGACTGTCATTTCATTTGTACAATTTCTTTTTATCCTCAAATACTGGCTATAAGGGATAGAGTTTACCAAAAGGGGAGGGTGAAAACTAGAAGGGTGAAGAATGGTGTTGCATGCTGTAGGTTTTCTAAAAAGTTTACAAGAGAGTAGGTTGTCCTCATTCTTATAAATTTCTACACCCGGAAACATGACATTCATCTTGTTGTAAGCCATAGTAAATTTGAGTTTGTATGTATTGGTGTTGAGAGTCATCAAGCAGTCCTCCAGCAGCTCCACTGGGTCATCCCATAATACAAAAATATCGTCTATGTAGCGGAACCACATAGAAATGTGGGCCGCATATACAGAAAAATCCTCATCCAAAAATATTGACCGCTCCCACTCCCCCAGGTACAGGTTGGCATAGGTGGGGGCACAACAGGTCCCCAGAGCCACCCCCTGCACCTGGAAGAGGTGGGAGCCATCAAAGAAGAAGACATTATGTTTGAGAATATAGTCTAGTGAGTCCATGATGAAGTCATTGAAGGACTGCTCATGTTGACTGGTTTGTGTCAGTATTCTACGGATGCATGTTACTTCCTTATCATGAGGTTTCAAACTGTAGAGGGCCTCCACGTCAATGGTGGTCAATATGGAACCACCAGAGACGTGGGTGCCCTCAAGTACCTGCAACAGGTGAATCATATCCCGGATAAACGATGGTAATCCGAAACAAATGGTCTCAAGTGTTCATCTACCAGTTTTGACAAGTTTTCAGTGATACTCTCATTGCCGGAGACAATAGGTCGTCCCGGGGGCTCAGTTAAATCTTTGTGAATTTTTCAGAGTAAAATGTAGGAACCCTGGGAAAGGTAGTTCTCACAAACTCCCAAGTTTGTTTGGAGATAGTATTGTTATAATATATACTGTCCACCAACAGGTAGAAGCCCTTATAAAAAAAAACATCAATTAATAATTTGTCTCTAGGTACATACCAATCGGATTTACTTAGTATTTTAGTGCACATCTTAACGTATTTGGCATTGTCCATAAGGACAATGTTCCCATCTTTATTTGAAGATTTTATTGTAATTTGGGAGTTGTTAGATAAAGTTTGAAGTGCCTTCCTTTCTTGTTGGGATAGGTTACTAGTAGAAGTAGGAGTGGTTTAAATGTTTTAATTTCTTGAGATACAAGTTTAAAAAAAACAGAGATACCGTCATTGCAGCTGGGAGCAGGATATAAGGAGGACTTTTTCTTTAACATGGATGTGGTCTTCATTGCCTCGCAGACCGTCCTCCATCTGCATTGCGATCCTTGAGAGGGCTCATTCCCAAGGCCGCCATCCCTCTAGGATCTTTTTATACAGGTGGCCTAACCCGGCTTGCTCTTAATCTAATCACCACAACTTCACATGGGGAGTCCAGGCATCCCAGACTAGAGACACTGACGATTCCACAGTTGCTCTGTAAGTATTCATAGCTCTCCTCTTTCAAGATTGTTGTAATTTATCTTAGTTTATTGCATTATAGACCTGTTCTCCTTACTTCAGTTCCACTTATCTTATAGCTATATATGTAAAGGATGCTTTACTATTCAATATGTAACATCTGGTGCCATAGTTTACATTGTATTGTATCTATACTTTGCTTAATTTGCTCTCATAGTACATTATTAGAGTTGATCGAACCTCTGGAAGTTCGGGTTCGGCGGGTTCGGCCGAACTTCGGAAAAAAGTCTGGGTTCGGGACCAAACTTGACCCGAACTTTATCCCGGACCCCGAACCCTATTTAAATCAATGGGGACCCGAACTTTTAGGCACAAAAATGGCTGTAACAAAGTCATGGCAAGTCCTAGAGGTCTGCAAAAGGAAGGAAAATGGGGGTAGGAGTCGGACAAGTGCCCTACAAAGAATGGTGATAGGGAAATAACTTAAAATATTTTTTAAGCTAAAATCACATACAAAAATAAAAAATGGAGGTGGATGTGGAGTTGGAGGTTGAGGAGGCGGTGGAAGTGGCGGTGGAGGAGGAGGAGGTAGCCAACACTGTTTTTTGTATTTTTGTGCAAGAAATGCACCGCTGGCCGCAAATGTAGTATTTGGATTTTTTATTTTTTTTAAACCAGCAATGTAGACATTTTTTTTATTTTTGTGCAAGAAATGCACCGCTGGCCGCAAATGTAGTTTTTAGAATTTTTTTTTTTTAAAACCAGCAATGTAGATGCACTTTTTAATTTTGCAAGAAACAATAATCTGTCCCTTTAAGCAACAGCAGGAACCTCTCCCTATAGATCTAGGAGATTATTTTAGAACAATAATCTGTCCCTCTAAGCAACAGCTGGAAGAACATTTACCTATAGAACTTGGAGATGATTTTAGAACAATAATCTGTCCCTTAAAGCAACAGCTGGAACCTTTCCCTATAGAACTTGGAAATGATTTTAGAACAATATTCTGTCCCTTAAAGAAACAGCTGGAACCTTTCCCTACAGAACTTGGAGATGATTTTAGAACAATAATCTGTCCCTTAAAGCAACAGTTGGAACCTTTCCCTATAGAACTTGGAATTGATTATAGAACAATATTCTGTCCCTTAAAGCAACAGCTGGAACCTTTCCCTGTAGAACTTGGAGATGATTTTAGAACAATATTCTGTCCCTTAAAGCAACAGCTGGAACCTTTCCCTATAGAACTTGGAAATGATTTTAGAACAATAATCTGTCCCTCTAAGCAGTAGACTCTACCTAGTCCAGTCAGATCATTTTGTGCAGCAGGATGAGGTCTGCAATCTGTCCCTCAAAGCAGCAGTACTAGTAATCTCTACCTAGTCCACAATCAGATTGTTCAGTAATGCAGGATGAGATGTTATATAATATCTGCAATCTGTCCCTCACAGAGCGAGCAGCATCCTCTCCCTAAACTAGCCTGAGAGCATATGACATGCTGCACGGTGACTCCAGTCCCATATAGAGGCTGGGTCACATGATGCACTGGCCAATCACAGCCATGCCATTAGTAGGCATGGCTGTGATGGCTTCTAAGGGCAAACCAGTGAAACATTTGTTGATTGGCTGCCCTTGGCAGCTATTCAACACGTGGAATCAAATATCAGAACCCCGAACTCAAACCCAAACTTTTGGGGTCCCGAACACCCCAAAGTTCGGTACGAACCCAAACTTTACAGTTCGGGTTTGCTCAACTCTATACATTACGCATTTATGATTGTTATGTTGTATACACATAGACTATACAGTGCACACGCTCCATGTCCCCTGAGGAAGGAATGAAAATTTTATGAAACATGTCGGGACCTTATGGCAATATGGCCGTTAGTGTGATTATGTTCTGTCTCTACTAGATTGTTGTGTACATATGGTATACGGTACAACTGTGCATTTTCTACTTTTATTCATGTTTTTAAACATTATCAATAAAAATGTATTTTTCTTACATTTTGTTAACTTATCCTACTTGGGGTGCCTCTATCTTTAAAATCCCAGGGGTAATTCTGTTCTGTTTCACAGTCTTCTCAGCCCCACTAGCCTTTACGCATCTGCATCCTCAGTATCCGGAACCTGCATCATCTGTGCATCCGCAGTACACCTGCATCCACAATGTGCCTGCATCCACAGCCAACCTGCACCTGCTGCTACTGCTGTCGTCTGCTTCTCCACCCTACCTGCTAACGAAGAACCCCGCAGGCACTCCTACCTCACCGTGCACTCACGGCCACTGTTGCAACCTCAGTGGTCCTTGAACCGGGCTGTACGAGAGGCCTTCCTCTGCTCATCAGGCTCTACCTTAAGGTACATGACAGGAGCACTACACTAAGGATGTATAACGTTTGTCACTTTCATTTTGAAGTACATAAGGACTTATAATTTGGAGCAGTGGTCACTTTATATGCTATTTGAACTCATTTTTATGTTTTAAGCCACTGTTTATTCAATATGTCACATGGTTTGTATGTAAATATGTAAACTGTACTTTTTGCGTAGGCCAATATATACTTGGTTTTGTTTTCACATTTTATTACGCACTAGTTTTAATAGCAGCACCATATATACTTTCCAAACACCCTATTTGAGACTGTCCACTTGCCTTTACACTGTGAAAACAGGCCGGAATCATTCATAGAAGGCATGAGGCTATCAAGTGGCAGACCCCACCTATATGACTGCATCTTGTGGATAGATCAACCTTTCATAGAAGCAGTGCTGTCATTGCTATAAACACTGCTTGTGGGCTGTGCAGTAAAGGTTCAGAGCTATTTATTTGTGGCAGGCCACATCTACCTAATGCCTACTGCAACTATTTGTAATATCTATTTTAGATATCGGTAAGCAAAATGCCTTATAGTGATTAATGTGTCATTCAGGGCAGCTCTATTACAAATCTTAAAGTTCGGGGTATCAGGTTATATTGGTTATAGAGGTTATATTGTGGTGGATCAGTTATGGTTTATGTTATGCATTTAATGCATTGTGAAATCTACATTTTTTTAACTGAAAGACCTATTTCTAAAAGACTGTCAAATTGTTTAGGTGCGTATGAGGAGTGTAGTAGAAGTAGCACAGTTAACTACTTTTGGTACAGAAAAACATTAAATATAACCACAACTATCACTGAAAATGGAGACTTGCAATGGTGGATGGTGATTTCTCTAGCAGTAGCGTGGGGCGCTGTATATCTGTGCACGATAAGAGGGATTCAATCTACAGGAAAGGTAATACTAGTTCTAAACAAGGCTTATGTTTTGTAGTATGTTAATGTTTGCATTGTTTCGTATATAAGGAAATGCTATTTTCTGTTATGCAATGTTTGAGGGCCCATTTAGACATAAAAGATCTATTGCAGTGCATTACTGTACAAGCATTAACAAGCTGTATGTTGCATGTTACTATGCATTGCATTAAAGCCACCCATTCATTTTGAATGGGCTGTCAATGCACCTCCATGGATATATTAAGTACCTACACCAATTTGTAATGCAGTGCACCATCTTGCACAGCATATATGTTGTCTGTTGTGGAGTGCTGCAGTGCAGGTGCAATGCCAGCTACTGTATATACTGTATATTTCTTATAACATTTATATACTACACAGGAGGAGATAATGAAAGCAGACTTCGCTTTAGTATTTGCTTTTGTTGAATACTGTAGTACAGAAAAGATCAATCCTGTATAATATAATATGTAATGTATATTAGCCAGTTGTATTTAATCATATATTTATGTTTTTTTTAACAGGCAGTTTACATTACTGCTACATTCCCTTACATTGTTCTAACCATATTTCTCATTCGTGGTTTCACATTGCCTGGTGCAATTGATGGACTGAGGTACCTTTTTACTCCAGATGTAAGTTTTTTCATTTATGGACAGCATATGAAGTGTGACAACCCCAGACCCAGTGCTGTATTAATCCTGAAAAGTGTAATGTCTTACATAATGTCTATAAATACAGGTAGAAGAAAGGTTTATTCTCATATTATGGTTATCTAGTTTGACCATGGTTTCAAAGTCTGCAAGCCATTGTATTACAGCTAACAAAAGGTTAAATGTCAGCTTTAACAAAAAAAAAAAATCTTCATTATTGAACATATTCACTAAACTTCTAAAAGATTTTGTAAAACGTCACTAACATATCCTCACAAGCTGAGCTGGCACCTTTTTTTAACTGTTCATACTAAGAATCTTATGCACACTTTGTTCAGTTTCGGCACTATGCAGA
Source organism: Glandirana rugosa (assembly GCA_018402905.1). Lineage (NCBI taxonomy): Eukaryota > Metazoa > Chordata > Amphibia > Anura > Ranidae > Glandirana > Glandirana rugosa. Next base: position 772,033 of record BLSH010543261.1, read on the forward strand.
CACTTAATGCCAGAAAAAATCTCAAGTAAAGTTTTTGTATTCCCCCAGCATAATGGATTGTGTTATCCTTGACTCAACCCTTACTTTAACCCCTCATATTCAGAACACCTCCAATTGCTGTCACATCCACCTGTTATCCATTTTCAAAACACGCCCTTTCCTAACCGCTTGACCACAATGACCACTTAAAAGTCATTGTTCTTTCCCATACTCACAATCTCTCACTTGACTACCAGATCCTTCTGTTCTGTATATCACTAATTAGACTCTCAACTCTACAAACCATCATGAATTCTGAAGCAAGACTAATCTCTCTCTCCTACCACTTTTCACCTACACACTGCTCCCCCTTATCGGTTTCTTCATTGGCTTCACACTCCCTGAAAAAACAACTCTGTCTCTTTAAAACTCATCACTAACTAACCAGCTCCAGTCAGCTACTCCTTTCTTTGTTGTTCTCGTTATGGGCTTTGAAGGAGCTACCGCAGGGTTCATTATTGAGAGGGCTGATAACAAAGTAGAAGGTAGAGAGGAAAATGTGAGAGTGAAGGGAGGACTAGTACCTGTCACAAAGCTCCATTGGGAGCTGGATCCTGTGGTGTCACAGTGTTTCGCTGAAATTTTAGTTGATGTAAGCATTTATTTTTTTGTAAATAATTAGCAAATACTTATACGGCGCTCCTTAGGGGTATAATTCTATGTAAAACTCACTATGTGACACAATGCTCAATACATACATATAAAACATGCTTAAGAACAATATTTCATCCAAACTATATATATATGTATGGAGGAGCTGGGTGATCCTGATGCCACAGGAGTGCTGGATCACGGCTGCACAGAGAGGATTTTAAAGGCACATATACTTAAAGCGTAACTCCACTTTTGTTGAGAAAAAAACATTCCCCTCTGGGTGATTTATGTACATTGCAAAAGAGCAGCGCCAATCTAAGTGCAGCAGTATAAAAACATCTTTATTAAAAAGACAAATGGCAACTCACAAGATAAAAGCGTTGTCAGTGCATGTGTGGCAATAGGCCTTATGTAGAGATTCATCCACTCCTTTCAGAAGCACGGGCTGCAGGCGGGGAACACTGGTGGCCGCTGGTACTGGCTGAGCAGGTGGCTTCCAGCACTTCCAGAGGCTCAGATGGGGCTCAGGAACCGCCGCTGACGTCACTACCGGATGCAGGGTGGAGTGGGAGGTGCTCGCGTTCAGAGCATTCGTGCTCCTTCCTCAGGCAATGGGGGCGGCCATGTTTGCGGTGACTTTTTATCTGTTAGGGGAGGGTGGGTCAGGGCGGTGCTAAAGTCTCCACCCACCCTGGTGTCATGTTCCCAGGATATATGGCAACGTTTGGAAAGGGGCTGAGTTCTTTATGTTGAGTATGAGTGGCACAGTGGTGTACTGGTTAACACTTTTAACACGCCTAGCAGCAAAAGGGTCACTGGATCGAATCCCGACCATGACAACACCTGCTTGGAGTTTGCATGTACTCAAACTGACTGGAAAGAGCGATCCTAATGCAAGGGGCGCTTCAGGGCAAGTTGGAAGGATAAAAAAAAAATGACAAAAGAAACTGAAAGAGAAAAGAGAAAAATGAAAAATATGCAATGAAAAACTGTGTAGTAGTCATAATTTTAAGGTATGCGGTGCAGAGAATAGAGTAGGGGATTAATCTCCAGTTCTTCATTCAGTCCCCCTGGTGGCAAGAAATCCAATCGGTATATCCAGTAGGATTCTCGGGCACACAGGCGTCTGAACCGTTCGGCTGCTGGAAGGGTGTTGGAGATGGCCTCAATTACCCAGACTCTGAGGCCCTGGGAGGAAGGCTCTTGCCTTTGGCCTGAAATTCTTTCTGTCTGTGGGTGACATGTGGACACGTTAGGCATAGGGCTTTGCGGCATTGGTACATGCCATGTATGTTGAAAAACTTGAGAGGGGCACTGATGGTGGTGGAGACTGATTTGATTTTGCTGGGGGCTATCCGGGTTTTGAGGTTTCTGGCCCATCTATAGGAGAAGAGTGGTCAAGCTGTAATGGTGGATTTTAGGTGTGGGTCCACTTGCAGGATGGCCCAGTGTTTTTGGAATATGCGTTCCATATTCCGAAACTGAGTGTGGAAGTTGGTTGTGAATCTGAGAGCTTGTATTGACTGGGAGGGGATTTGCTCTCTATTGGCTGTGGCTGAGTTTTGTTTATAGAAAGAAAAAGCCTCATCTATGAGGTTAGGCGGATAGACTTTTTCCAGAAATGTTTTCATTAGTAACTGCCCAAGTTTATTGTACTCCTCTTTTCGGGTACAGTTGTGTTTGAGATGGCAATATTGGCTTTTGGGTGATGGCAACTCCTATAATGCAAATAGGAGTTTCCAGCGGTGGGTTTAATGTAATTTGTGCTTGAATGAGTCTGTTGTCATTGCTCAGTAGCAGGTCAAGGAAAGCTAGGGAATGTTCATCACACACAGACGTGAAAGAGAGACCCAAGTCATTTGAATTGCAGTGTGTCACCAACTGGTCTACCAGGGATTTGGGCCATCCCAAATGATGACCACGTCATCAATATATCGCCCGTAGTAAACCAGGTGTGAGGAGAAGGGGTTGTTATGCCAGATATAAAGGTTCTCCCACAGACCCATGGTGAGATTGGCATAGCTTGGGGCAAAATTTGGGTAGGTAGAACTCGCCATTGAATTCAAAGTAGTTGTGGGTCAGGCAGAAGTTGGTGGCTTCCAAGATGAATTGCGCCTGGCGTGTGTTGACCATGGAGTCCTCATTGAGAAGTGTTGTACCGTTCTTAAGCCTACTTCATGTGGAATGGAAGTGTAAACCAAGGCTACATCCAAGGAGAGCCACAGGTAGGATGGTTCCCAGGTGTAGCCTTTGAGGGTCTGTAGTAGTTGTATACCGTCCTTGATGTAGGAGGGGAGGTTTTGGGCTAAAGGCTGTAAGAAGTGCCCTATCCCAGGGTGACACTATCTCACCACTTCCACTGCATAGACACCAGGGGCCTGAAAATATGGACATCATCCATGACGTTGAATCAGCCAAGTTTGGCATTCTAGATCAGGGGTAGGCAACCAGTAGCCCTCCAGTTATTGTGGAACTACATTTCCCATGAGGCTTTGCAAGGCTGGCAGTTACAATTACTCCCAGAGGCATGATGGGACTTGTAGTTCTGCAACAGCTGGAGAGCCCCAGGTTGCCTACGCCTGTTCTAGATGAACTATACACTTTATTTTCCACAGAATTCTTCTCCCCGTTATACACTGTACCCCGCCCTGCATACCAACATCTGTGTGCACAATTTCGGAAAATAGAAGACATGTTTAATGCTATCAACTTCCAATGGTGGGATAAATTCTTTCTGCAAAAATACTTGCTGTACATAATCAGCCCTAGGGGCCTCGGAAACATAAAAACCTGCTCTTTTCTCTCACCCACTCTCGCCCGTGAATGGTCCAATATTTCTGAATTCTGTACCAAAAAATGGATCGAAATTGTCATTCAACAAAGAGCCACAAAATACACAGATTTACTGTCCAAAGTACAGTCCCTACTTGGAAACTTCATCAAAAACACATTGCATCTACCCATTTTTTGGTACAATAAATTCAAACTCAACACCAAACGAAAGGAAGATAACATTATCAAAACCAAATTGAGTAAAATCCGCAGAGATTTTGAGGACTATAAGACAAACCGCATATTCAACTGGAAAAGGCCCTCAGTCTCACCTCGAGACCCAGACACCATCCCCCCGCACGTCTCTGCTCCCAGAAACCCTACATGTTCCCCTTATCAAACCAAGCCACTCCTGTTGGTCTCAGTGCAACCTGCCAACCACATCAACAGGTCCTTGCCATTCAACCATGCTCAGTCCAGGCCACAGGCCAAATATTCTGCTCTCCGGCCATCTAAAACCCAGAGGCCAGGCCCCAAGATCCTCTCTGGCAATACTGGTCCCTCTGACCAGCCTGGCCCTAACTACAGATCAGCCACATCCATACACAGACCGCAAAGCGCCTCTACCTCCAACACTCCACCTCCTGTTGTACCTCTGATAAGCCCTCATCATCACAACAGCACACCTCTGGCTGTACCTGCTATGACCGCTCATGGTCTGCCCTATTTCCAGTCCCACCCTCCCCCTCCTATCACGACTACCCCACATGATACGGCTGGATCACTTCCAGCTAAGCCTACATCCACACCCATTTCGTTGGCTACCACCTCCCTCCTCCCCCCTGCCACATTATCATCCCACAACGCTACCAGTGACCCCCCGAGTGCACCCACCTCCAACATCTCTGATCATTCTTTTTTAGTCCTCACCCTCCTGCCTGTCCCAAAAAGAAAACTCACAGACGAGGCAGACGAGGGGGAAGACACCGAAACAAAAAGAAAAGTCCGCAGACTGTCAAAATCTTCAACCTGTCAGACCACACTCTCTCCTCCACTGAAATCTCCCTATTGAGCCGTGGTCTCACGTTTGCACCTTCAGCCACACCAGACCCCTTTCAATTATTCACTGACCTCAACAGATTTATCAGAAACCTCATAGTTAAAAGACATTTCCAGATTAAAACCCTCAAACAAGAAACCAACTCTGCAGACAACCGAGAGCCAGATGTGCCCCTAGAGGTTATGCTTGAATTTACCCCCGCTGATCTCACGGCTCTAGCTTACCTGGAACAGCTATATACGGAGGATGAAGATCTATATGTGGACTTACTAACCCAACATGTGCCCACATCCCCACCTATCCAACACACCTCCTTCTGCCCCAAATCAGTGTTTAACCCCACCTCCTCCAAAGATACCTATATCCAAACTTTTTACCAGGTTGTCTATGCTGACATCCTCTGTCTATGTCAACATACCCCTCGTACATACTTTTCATCCTCCAACCTCACCCAGGGTGAACACATTGCTCTAAATAGACTCCAAGAACTCTGACATAATTATCAAGCCTGCGGACAAGGGAGGGGGCTTGGCAGTCCAGAACAGGTCTGACTATCTTAAGGAATCTATCCAGCTACTCTCAGACACCAAAACCTACACTAAGTTACCCAAAGACCCCCTCCCCAACTTCATTATAGAAGCACATGACATAATCCATAGAGCTTCCACAGAGGGGATCATTGACAAATTAGAAACATCCTTTCTCAAACATCAGTTCTATCACAGACCTTACTTTTACCATTTACCCTAAATCCACAAAGATCCTGAAAACCCACCTGGTAGACCTATTGTAGCTGCGATGGAGAGTATCACCAGCTACTTCTCAATTTACATTGATCACTTCTTACAGCCTTTAACCCAAAACCTCCCCTCCTACATCAAGGACGGTATACAACTACTACAGACCCTCAAAGGCTACACCTGGGAACCATCCTACCTGTGGCTCTCCTTAGATGTAGCCTCGCTTTACACATTCATTCCACATGAAGTAGGCTTAAGAATGGTACAACACTTTCTCAATGAGGACTCTATGGTCAACACACGCCAGGCGCAATTCATCTTGGAAGCCACCAACTTCTGCCTGACCCACAACTACTTTGAATTCAACGGCGAGTTCTACCTACCTTTACATCTGGTATAACAACCCCTTCTCCTCACACCTGGTTTACTACGGGCGATATATTGATGACGTGGTCATCATTTGGGATGGCCCCAAATCCCTGGTAGACCAGTTTGTGACACACTGCAATTCAAATGACATGGGTCTCTCTTTCACATCTGTGTGTGACAAACATTCCCTAACTTTCCTTGACCTGCTGCTGAGCCATGACAATGGACTCATTCAAGCACAAAATTACAATAAACCCACTGCTGGAAACTCCCACTTATCTCCTATAGATGGGCCAGAAAGCTCAAAACCTGGATAGCCCCCAGCAAAATCAAACCAGTCTCCACCACCATCAGTGCCCCTCTCAAGTTTTTCAACATCCATGGCATATACCAATGCTGCAAAGCCCTATGCCTAACGTGTCCACATGTCACCCACAGACAGAAAGAATTTCAGGCCAAAGGCAAGAGCTATCGCATCACTGATTTCTATACATGCTCTTCCGACTTTGTTGTATACTGTTTGTCCTGTCCCTGTGGCCTACTGTATGTGAGCCGCACCACCTGTACACTACGACAGAGGTTCGGACAATACAGGCGGCTAGTGGATGCCGGCCCTGACCAGCATAGTGTCCCCAAACACTATCTCACCCATTATGAACATTCCTCCCAGGCTCAGAGTCAGGGTAATTGAGGCCATCTCCAACACCCTTCCAGCAGCCGAACGGTTCAGACGCCTGTGTGCCCGAGAATCCTACTGGATATGCCGATTGGATGTCTTGGCACCAGGGGGACTGAATGAAGAATTGGAGATTAATCCCCTACTCTAATCTCTGCACCTCATACCTTAAACTTATGACTACTACACAGTTTTTCATTGCATATTTTTCATTTTTCTCCTTTCACTTTCAGTTTCTTTTGTAATTTTTTTTTCCTTCCAACTTGCCCTGAAGCGCCCATTGCATTAGGATCGCTCTTCCCAGTTAGTTTGAGTACATGCAAACTCCAAGCAGGTGTTGTCGTGGTCGGTATTCGATCCAGTGACCCTTTTGCTGCTAGGCAAAAGTATTAACCACTACACCACTGTGCCACTCATACTCAACATAAAGAACTCAGCCCCTTTCCAAACATCGCCACATATCCTGGGAACATGACACCAGGGTGGGTGGAGACTTTAGCACCGTCCTGACCCGCCCTCCCCTAACAGATAAAAAGTCACCACAAACATGGCCGCCCCTATTGCCTGAGGTAGGAGCACAAATGCTCCGAACGCGAGCACCTCCCACTCCACCCTGCATCCGGTAGTGACATCAGCAGCGGTTTCTGAGCCCCATCTCAGTCTCTGGAAGTGCTGGAAGCCACCAGCTCAGCCAGTACCAGCGGCCACCAGTCTTCCCCGCCTGCAGCCCGTCCTTCTGAAAGGAGTGGATGAACCTCTACATAAGGCCTATTGCCACACATGCGCTGACAATGCTTTTATCTTGTGAGTTGCCATTTGTCTTTTTAATAAAGATTTTCTATACTGCACTTAGATTGACTCTGCTCTTTTTCTGTTCTATGTCCGCACAGAGTTCCTTCTAGCTCTTTTCAGAGCCCGCAGCCATCTAAAGCCAGCATTTCACCTTCTGAGACCTCAATAGACACCTTGAACTTTCCACCCATGGTCCACGGATGACAGACTGATCCAGTGCCCCCACATTCTCTCCATCCAGGTCCCAGGGCGCACAAGAGGTTACATGTTTGTCTTATGTACATTGCAAGGACTATAACAACCTTTGTTGCAGATTCCTACCTCTTGCTATTCTGAAGAAATCCCCGTGTTTGTCTGTGTCTCTTTATCGAGTGGGTCTAATGGGAGTGGTTTCATAATTAACTGTCAGGTCTGCAGTTGCATAGCACCAATGAGGAAATCTGCTGAGCCTGCATCCCTTTAGACATGCTCCTATTAAAATTATCTCTCCAAAAATAACATTTTTGTTGCAGGGGATGCCTGAAATCTGACTTGTATCTTAGTGCAGACTTCAGGGAAAATTGGTGAGCCAATCACACAAGCAGGATATTATGTTTCTGGGGAGTGGTCAGTACACACTCTGTGTACAGAACAACTCCAGCTAGCCATATTGCAATGCTTTCTCAGAAAATTTACAGTGGCTGCAGATTGAAAAGGAAAGGTCATTTTTAATAACATCCAATTACAATATGACTTGTATTGCAATTGTACATGCTATATTATATTTTCTTTATTTGCATTTTTTCCCCATGAAAGTGGAGTGACCCTTTAAGTTATGTTGTAAGTGCAATATTTTTAAATAAATACTTGTTACCTATTATACTATACTATCAGAGGCCATCCTGTGTTTTCTTGAGTTTATTGGCAGCAGAGGAGGCAGAGACTGGAGGCTGGAATGGCATCTCAAATGTGAGTCCTGTGATTTGTCATTCACACATCGGCGCTGTCAAATTGCGGGCATATGGGAAATCTGCCCGCGATTCAAGGCACTGTAATGTGAATGCAGCCATAGTCCCGTAGCTGTCTCTTGCTCCGTAGCTCTGATAACTTCTCACATGTTCTCTGATACGGGAGATAGAAGTGTGTATCGGGGGAGGTTGCTAAAAAAAGATTATCAGTCAGCGTGCCGTCTCAGAGCAGACTTCTGCACATTCCTTTCTTCCTTTGCCTATGAGGAGAGGAGGTGTGTGCCTTTCCTCTAATCAGTTGTCTTGGCGGTATTCCAATAATCCACTCCCAGAGATAGCCAGGAAGAGAAAAATAGTAAAACAAAGAGCGCTTTCTAAAGGATATATACAGATGAAGCAGGCAGATATATATATATGTAAAACGTATGTAGGGAGATTTGTTTCATCCCTGTGTATCATATGAGGCTGTTCACTTCACTGGGTATATGTGAGGGTTTACATCCACTGTAGCCTCCTCAGCAGTTATCGCGAGTGTGGCTCGGGGTTAATTTTCATTATAAAAAGCGGTAACCTCGAGCCACACTTGGGATCGCATCACAGGATCCAGGCAAAATTACTCATCTTGTCACCTGGATCCTGCGATGTCCCCCCGCTGTGTCATCCGGCAGAATCTTCGCCTGATGCCTCTGGGTACCGGGCTCCGTTCCCTGTGAGCGTTGCATGGGGGTGGAGCCCGGTGGCAAATTCAAAAAGTGAAACACACACAACACATACAGTACAATGTAATCTGTAAAATTACATTACTGTATCAAATCATTTCACATCCCTTTTGTCCCTAGTGCTTTGTCCAGTGCCCTGCATGCACTTTTAAAAATGTAAATGCCATTCTTTCTGCCAGGAGACTTGAGAATGTCCATGGCATCCAAAAAGCATCCCTTTATGCCAAAAGCAGTTTTGGACTAGCTAAAAAGCAGCTATAGTAAATAAGAATCATTTGCAGAATTGAGTGATACTGATTCGTGGGGAAATTCATCATCAGACACTGAGATGGCGGATGTGCTCGCCTAGAGCTCCGATTCCCCCCGGCCATCCGGACCCAAAACAGCCTGCAGCGGAGCTCGGCTTGCCCGCTCAAGGAGTCCCGGAGCAGAGTGCATCCCCTGGAGCGTTTTGGGAGCGGTGAGGGACTGCGGTTTAGTCCGCGGACTATGAGACCACCCCCGACCCGGAAATTTAGGCCGCGGCTTGGGCCCAGTATCTTTGCCGAAGTACGGCAGCTAAAGCCTGGGGAGACCCTGTAGCGGAGGACAAGCGGGACGGCACGGATTCGGTCCCCACGGTGTACCAGGCGGGTGGATCCTCCTTAAATATCTGATGTAGCAGGAGGGAGTAAGGAATACTGCAAACGGGAATTTAGGGCACGGTATGGGCCTATCATCCCTTATCTCTTTTGTCCTAGTCACTTTAAGGGGATATTGAGCCCCCAGGATAACTTTTTAGGGGTAAGCTCCCTGATTTTCTCAATTAATAAGATCACTCTCCCTGGAGGCAGTGACCAGAACTATCCCTGCAACAAGGGGGAAGCCATATTTCCTATATTACTTGTCATCATACACACTTTACTGTTCGTTGAACAGGACTATTCTTAAGGACCTTTTTCTTCTTTGTTCTTAATTTTTATTTTATATTGAGGACCCTCTCTCATCTAACATGCAATCGGGGACAGTCCGGCGTGATTTATCTCGCCAGCCGGGGATCGATGCCCCTTCCTCTAAGGGCCCACAAATATCACTGGGATCCCAGCCAGTCCCAGGGGGACGGAGGAGATGGAGGCTGGCTCAGATGGGGGTTCCCAGGTCCTCTCATCCCCAGGTCCCCCACCCGGAGCCCAAAATATGGCCCAGAATCTATCTCCAGCCTCCACTATTTCTCTTCTAGAAAGGACATTGGATGAACTCATCACAAGACCTCTTACAGAACAAGGTCTGGGCAACCCTTTGTCCGATCTATCCAGCCCCCAAACGCTAGTTCCTCACTCTGACATTCAAATGATGATGGAGGTTTTTTCTAAAATGTTATCCAAGGGCCTAGCCCAAACAGCCTCTCAAATCACATCGCTTATACAAGCTGACCTTCAGGGGTTGGGAACCAGGATTGACGAAATAGAACATAAAACGGAGCAATCGTTTTCTAGAATCAATCAGAATACAGCCCGCCTTCAGGACCTCCAGGACCAATTGGAGACAGCCTTATCCAAAATAGACGACCTAGAGAACCGCTCTAGACGCTACAACTTTCGAATAAGGGGTCTTCCAGAGGATGTCTCTGATGTTCAGGCGGTGGTGAGAGACTTTATTCAAGAAATTATTCCAGGCATCCCCAAACATCACCTCGAGCTAGATAGGGCACATAGAGCGCTCCAACCTCCGAGGTCTGATGGACTCCCCAGAGATATAGTGGTGAAACCACATTTTTATGGAGTTAAAGAAGAGATCATGAAGGCCTCTAGGAACTCTCAAAATCTGATTATTCGAGGTCACTCCGTCCAAATTTTCGCTGACTTGTCCCCATATACCATTCAAAAGAGAAGATCTTTGAAACCTTTGCTGGAAATCCTTACCAAGTCTAACATCAAATACTGGTGGTCCTTTCCATTCCGCTTGACCTTTATCTACAAAAGCAAGAGATATGGCTTTTCTACTTTCCAAGAGGGTGAACAAATATTGACTGAACTCAAACTTATCTCCCTGGATTCCTCCATTTCCAAATCCATCAGAAACGTGAGCTCCTCCAAGAGGCCTTCACCTCAGAGCCCCATTCCGCCCCTTTGGCGAAGACAACAACAAAAAAGAGCCAATGACTCCCACCCCCCCTGAGTTCGGAGTCTAACCCTCCTGGATATTCTCTCTTCGGGGTGGGAGACTCTTAAGTCGCGGTTTGATTTACTGTTAGACATTCGGGATATGTTATCCTCTTTACTGTTTGTTTTTTTTTTCATTCAGTTTTGACACACGGGCTCTTGGGGGCAGCCTGCGGTTGGCTCTGTCCCCTCCTTCTCCCTGAGATGTTTTGTCTCGGGAGGAGGGGGGGGCGATCCTTCCGTGGGGGGTCTCCTTCAGCCCTCCAAGCTCCACTGAAAACTGTCTGTTCCTGGGTTGGTGCAATGTAGCGGCTCCAGCCGCCCTTGAATGTTTTAAGTAGCTGGGGGGGGACCCCCTGGTGGGCCTCTAGGAGGTCCGCCGGGGGGCCCTCTCCATTCTGGTAAAAGCATTCTTGATGTTTTATCTTTTATATTAAGATCCATTTTGAATTTTTGAATTTTTTGGGTGAACCATTAGTTATTGTCTTATATCTTATTTCTGGTCCTAAGGTTTTGGCCGGGGGGAACAACATGCACCTCCCTCTGACTTCGGGATACTGGCGTCGGTAATCCCTTGGTCGGTTGTGGTTCTGCCGGTTAGGCGGACTCTTCAACTTCTATTCCTGGTAGGGAGGGAGACCTCTGGATCCCTCGCTGGCAGGAATTTGAGGGGGTTGGCGGAGATGCCCAGCTGCCCCCCTCCCTTATTCTCTGTTATCGCTTTGTCTTTTATGTTTCACCTTCTTGATAATTTTCTCACTTTTTCTTCCTACCTTCTCAGGCAACAGGGAAATCCCCCAAGCAGTGGTTCACAGTGGGTCGCTCCTTGTTCCCCCTCGTTTGGCAAACTGATGCTTCCAAGTTCCCAAGGGCAGGTAAGCTCTCACTCAGTGATGCATAAAGATCCCTCCTTTAAAATGTATCATGTCAGCTAAATCTACGTCCATTCTATGTATAGCTACACACAATGTCCAAGGCCTCAACTCCCAGGTTAAAAGGAAAAAATACTTCAACCTAGCTCACTCTCATCACCTGGATATACTAATGCTCCAGGAAACCCACTTCCCAGATCGGTACAACCCTAAGTTTATAAACTCAAAATATCCCCAATTCTTTCTCGCCAATGCTCCAGATAAAACCAGAGGGGTGGGAATCTTCTTCGCAAAACATTTAGACTTTAACCTTTCACAAGAAATCAAAGACCCAGAGGGCAGGTTTCTCTTCCTGAGGGGGACATTGGGGGGCTTGATGTATACTTTTTTTATCTTATTATGCGCCCAATCTTGGTCAGGCAAAATTTCTTCATGATTTATTTAACATCATCTTGCCCCATCTGGAGGGGACAGTAATTTTGGGAGGAGACTCTAATATGGCCCTAGATCTCATGCTTGACAAGTCGAGTAATGGCCGTCCTCGCGAGATTAGGCCACCTAAACACAGCCTTAAATTCGCCAGGCTATTAGGCTCCTTAGGGCTTATAGATATTTGGCGAGAACTGAACCCGAGGGTAAAGGACTACACTCATTTCTCAGCCCCACATAAGAGCATGGCTAGAATAGATCATATTTTTGTCCCTGCATCTGTCTCCCCTCTTATATCCAAATCCTTTATCAAGGATTCTCCTCTATCAGACCACTCGCTAGTTATTATATTACTTAATGTTGACCTTTGTCCAAAGAGGAACCCGCATTGGCGACTGAATGAATCTCTTCTGTCTAACCCAGTCCACGTTACAATGCTGGAAAAGGAACTCAAGGAGTACTTCTCTTTCAATGATAATGGAGAGGTTTCGGCCCCAACACCGTGGGCGGCACACAAAGGGGTTATTAGAGGAAAGATCATTCAATTGTCCGCTCGGCTAAGGAGGGAAAGAAAGGCTGATATTGAAAAACTGGAGCAAAATTTTCAGGTCCTAGCCAAGTCCCATAAGAAGAATCCAACTCCCCGATCTTGGGCACAGCTTGAAGCAGGGAGGATAGCCTTAAACCTCGCCCTAACCACTAGCTCTGAGAAACAGATCCAATGGTCCAGGGCCCATTCTTATCTACAAAGAGATTGAATAGGTCCCAGGTTGGCTGCGAAATTGTCTCCCAAATGTCGCTCTTTTTCCTTCCCAAAGATTAGGGACTTGTCAGGGGAACTTACTCAGAATCCTAGTCGGATTATGACTGTCTTTCAGACTTTTTATGCCAAACTTTATGAATCAGGGAAAACAGTTGCCTCTGCCGCTCTCGAGGAGTTTCTAGATTCCATTGCCCTCCTGAGTAGAGTTGAGCGAACCTCTGGAAGTTCGGGTTCTGCTGGTCCGTCCGAACTTCGGGACAAAGTCCGGGTCCGGACGGAACCCGAACGGTCGCACGGACAACGAACCCCATTGAAATCAATGGGGACCCGAACTTTTAGGCACAAAAATGGCTGTAACAAAGTCCTGGTCTTTGAGGAGCTCTCGCCGTCTCCGTTGACAAAAGGGACTAAGTATTTCAAACCGTATTTTTCAGACTTTCTGTCAGTATTAGGCTGATCCTAAGACTCATTCAAGGGGACTGTTCAGGGATTAGAAACCCTTCCTTTTTCTCGCTGTAAACCCTCTGTTAAAGCGTCGGTTGGACCCTGGATAAGTTAGAGAAACATCTATTCTTACCCGGGACCTGGTAACCTAGACAAAGAGTCTCGAT
>BLSH010543261.1:814606-831226 GCA_018402905.1 Glandirana rugosa
ACAGGGTTAGCACCTAAGCTAGGGAAGGTAGCATGTGTTCAGGACTACGGTTAAGGTCTGGGGGGGCAATCAATCACTGAAGAGTGCACAACGGTGCAGGTAAGTTCCAGTGGAAGAAGATAGTTACATAGTTAGTCAGGTTGAAAAAAGACACAAGTCCATCCAGTTCAACCAAAAAAAAAAAAAAAATGTATATACATATATATACATATACACATACATATATACATACACACACACATACAACCAAATAATCCCATATACAATCCTTCACCCACAGTTGATCCAGAGGAAGGCAAAAAACCCCAGCAAAGCATGGATCCAATTTGCTGTAACGGGGGAAAAAATTCCTTCCTGATTCCCCGAGAGGCAATCGGATTCACCCTGGATCAACTTTACCTAAAGATGTTAGTACCCAGTTATATTATTTACATTAAGGAAAGAATCCAGGCCTTTTTTAAAGCAATCAACCGTGCTGGCCAAAACCACCTGTGGGGGGAGTCTATTCCACATTTTCACAGCTCTTACTGTGAAGAAACCTTTCCGTATTTGTAGATGAAATCTTTTTTCCTCTAGACGTAAAGAGTGCCCCCTTGTCCTTTGTGATGACCTTAAAGTAAAGATGGAGATGCAGGTGAGCCACCCGAGGCTTGCAGGATGCAACAACTTAGGAGGAAGGGGGCACATTAGGAGTCGCAGTAGGGAGAAGGGGACACAAAGTTTAGAGGGCCTCAAAAATGGTGGGGTGAGCTCAAGGGAAAAGGAAATACAGGCATTATGGGCAACTCACAGTTCCCAGAGCTGTTTAACAGGATAAACAGCTCACATGGGTCCACCTCCAGCATACAACTGACAGTGATGGTAACAAGGGCCCGGTGGGTGGAAATCTAGGCAGAAGCAGGGCCGACCACATTGCGTTGCTCCAGCCAGGATAGGACCGTGTCTGGATCTTCAAAAAACTGTGCTTTCCGTCGCTCACCATTCGCAGCCTTGCTGGGAAAAGCATTAAAGGTGTCAGATGCTGTATCCGGAGCGGTCGCTTGGCCTCAACAAACCGCATCTGCTTCTTCTGGACCTCGGCAGAGAAGTCCGGGAACACTGCAACATGTATGATGCCAAGGGTGATGTTACCTCTTTCCCGGGTGAGTCTCAGGATGGTGTCCCAGTCACGATAATTCAAGAATTTAGTGATAAAAGTGCATAGTGGAGCACCACTGGGTGGAGGTCTCACAGTGTTCCAGCTGGCTGACCTGTGACTCTGGTAATTAGAAAAGAGCAAGGCATCTTGGGACATGTAATTGTTTTGCAAGGATTCACCCCCTGGGTGCATTGAGTGAAACTACAACTACCAGCGGGCTGATGGAGGAGATTTCTGGGAGGAAAAGAGCTTTCTAGGGGAGACCATAAGAATCTAGGCTTTGGGCCTGGCACACTCTAGGGATCGGCGTGGATCTGTGTGCAGAGAATCTGTTGCTGGACGCTGCAGCGATTGTGGCCTACTCTGCTTTTACAGATGGACACTGGCAGACAATGCGACTACTCTGATCTGCAACAGCCGGAAGGCCATTCCTGTTCCATCCACCCTGCCAGGGTGACAGATCCGTGGGAGCCTTGGTGTAGTGCGGTAGAGGCCGGAGACCATCCCTTGAGCCATATATCGGAGAGATCATCATCTCCATCTTCATCATCATCATCTACATCCTTTGTTCCAGTGTGGAGAGCGAGTGAAGACCCAGTTTAACCACTTCAATACAGGACATATATACTCCCTTTCTGCCCAGAGCAAATTTCAGCATTCAGTGCTCTCACGCTTTGAATGCCAATTACTCATTCATGCAACACTGTACCCAAACAAAATGTTATCATTCTTTTTTCACACAAATATAGTTTTCTTTTGTGGTATTTAACCACTTGCCAACCGCCCGCTGCAGCGTGACGGCGGCAAGTTGGCTCGTTATCACGAAGCGCCGTTGAAAATCCGTGTTGCCCAGCGACAGTCCCAAAACATCACTGCTCTAGAGGAGATCTGCATGGAGGAATGGGCCAAACTACCAGAAACAGTGCGTAAAAACCTTGTGGAGACTTACAGAAAATGTTTGACCTCTGTCATTGCCAACAAAGGGTATATAACAAAGTATTGAGATGAACTTTTGTTATTGACCAAATACTTATTTTCCACCATAATTTGCAAATAAATTCTTTAAAAATCAGACAGATGTGATTTTCTGGATTTTTTTCACATTTTGTCTCTCATAGTTGAAGTGTACCTATGATGAAAATTACAGGCCTCTCTCATCTTTTTAAGTGGGAGAACTTGCACAATTGGTGGCTGACTAAATACTTTTTTGCCCCACTGTAAGTAAACACGGATCTCCGTTATCATAGAGGGGGAAGGGATGTGATCACAGGCTTCCTGTATATGGAAGCCGTGATCACCCCCTTCCCCCAGCCAGACCAGCCCACACACAGTTAGAACACCCCCAGGGAACACAGTTAACCCTTAGAGCGCCCCCTGCAGGTTAACCCCTTCACTGCCAATGCCATTTACACAGTGATCGGTGCATTTTTATAGCACTGATCGCTGTATAAATGCCAATGGTCCCAAAAAAGTGTCAAAATGGTCCGACATGTCCGCTGCAATATCGCAGTACCGCTAAAAATCGCAGAACGCCGCCATTACTAGTAAAAAATAAAAAATATAAAAACCCCAGAAATTAATTCTCATCATTCGTAAACGCGGCAACTTTTGCGCAAACCAATCAATAAACACCAATTACATTTTTTCTACCAAAAATATGAGGAAGAATATAAATTGGCAAAAACCATTGAAAAAAAAATTATTTTTATATATTTTTTTTGGATTTGTATTTTAGCAAAAAGTAAGAAAAATTGTTTTTTTTTTGCAAAATTGTCGCTCTTCTATAGTTTATAGCGGCGATCAGAAATGACGCAAAGGTGATCAAATACATAGTTACATAGTACATAGTTACATAGTAAACGAGGCTGAAAAAAGACACAAGTCCATCAAGTCCAACCTATGTGTGTGTTTTTAATATCAGTATTAAAATGTATACCCCTCAATGTTGTGGTCCCTTAGGTGCGCATCTAATAGTTTTTTTTAATTTTCTAGACTCCCAGCAGAGACTACTGCTTGTGGAAGAGAATTCCACATCCTCACTGCTCTCACCGTAAAGAACCCTTTACGCTTTTTAAGTCTAAACTGCGTTTCTTCCATTTTTAATGAATGGCCGCGTGTCTTTGTGTGCTCCCTTGCCCGGAATAGTTTTGTACCTACTGTGGGGTCACCGGTACAGTATTTGTACATTGAAATCATATCCCCTCTCAAGCGTCTCTTCTCCAGAGTGAATAAGTTCAGTGCTTGTAATCTTTCCTCATAACTTAGGTCCTCCAATCCCTTAATCAGCTTTGTGGTCCTTCTCTGTACCCTTTCCAATACCAGGACATCCTTCCTGAGGACTGGTGCCCAGAATTGGACGGCATACTCCAGGTGCGGCCTCACCAGAGACTTGTATAGCGGGAGAATTATTGATTTATCACTGGAGTTGATCACTTTCTTGATGCATGCCAACACTTTGTTAGCTTTGTTTGCAGCAGCTTGGCATTGCATGCCACTGCTGAGCCTGTTCTCCACCAGGACCCCTAGGTCTTTTTCCATTCTAGATTCCCCCAGAGGATCTCCCCCTAGTGAGTAGTTTGCTTTTTTGTTCTTGGCACCCAAATGCATTATCTTACATTTTTCTACGTTAAATCTCATCTGCCACTTGTCTGCCCATCCCACTAATTTATTCAGATCTTCTTGCAAGGTTTCCACATCCTGTGGAGAGTTTATTGCTCTGCTTAGCTTGGTATCATCCGCAAATATTGAGATTGAGCTCTTCACCCCATCCTCGAAGTCGTTTATGAATAAATTGAATAGGATTGGTCCCAGGACAGAAACTTGGGGAACTCCACTTTTTACACCAGACCATTCTGAATATTCCCCATTTATCACCATTTATATACCACAAAAGAAAGCTCTATTTGTGGGAAAAAAAGGAGGCAAATTTCGTTTGGGTACAACGTTGCACAAACGTGCAATTGTCAGTTAAAGCGACGCAGTGCCGAATCGCAAAAGGGGCTCTGGTCCTAAAGTGGGAATTCCTTCCGGGGCTGAAGTGGTTAATCTCCTCTGGGTTTTTTATTTTTTGTGACATAAGTGAAAAAAGAGCGAACATTTTTGAAAAAAAAACACTTCGTTTCTATGATAACATTTTGCAAATAAGTAATTTTTGTTCATAAATTTGGGCCAAAACCTATACTGCTACATATCTTTGGTAAAAAATAACCCAAAATAGTGTATATTATTTGGTCTGTGTGAAAGTTATAGAGTCTACAAGCTATGGTGCCAATCATTGAAAATTGATCACAACTGATACACTGACGACCTATCTCATTTCTTGAGGGCCCGAAATGTCAGGAAAGTACAGATACACCACAAATGACCCCTTTTTGAAAAGTAGACATTACAAGGTATTTAGTATGAGACATGGCGAGTTTTATGAAGTTGTATTTTTCTCCCAAAATTTTACACAAAATTGTCATAACAACAAGTTATTTCTCACACATAGCATATGCATACTTCCAAATACACCCCAAAACACATTCTGCTACTCGCGTGGAAAGAAAATGAAAACGCTTTTATTTTTACACAAGGTGGTCAATTTATAAGATATTTCTAACACATAGCATGTACATAGCAAAAATTAACCCCCAAAATATATTCTGCTACTCATCCCGAGTTTTGTGGTAGCACATGTGTGAGTCTTTTACACAGCCTGGCCACATAGAGAGGTTCAGCATGCAGGGAGCACCGTCAAGCGTTCTAGGAGCATAAATGACACATAAAATTTCCTAAAGACCTATTGCACTTTTGAAGGCCCTGGAACACCAGGACAGTAAAATTACACATAAAATTACTCCATTTTGGAAAGGAAACACCCCAACGTATATTCTATGAGGCATTATGAGTTTTTTGGATGGTACATTTTTTCCACAAGTCTTTGAAAAATGTGGAAAGAAAATGAAAATGCTTTTATTTTTTACACAAAATGGTCAATTTATAAGATATTTCTACACATAGCATGCACATAGCAAAAATCACCCCACAAAATACATTCTGCTACTCGTCCTGAGTTTGGCAATACCACATGTGTGAGACTTTTACACACCTGGCCACACAGAGAGGTCCAACATTGAAGTAGTACATACAGGTGTTCTAGGAGCATAAATTACACATCTAATATCATTCCTACCTTTCACACTTTTGAAGGTCCTGGAGCACCATGATAGTGGAATTACCCACAAAATAACCCCATTTTGGAAAGCAAACACCCCAAGTTATATTCTATGAGGCATGGGCTGCAGATAGGTACTCAGGTACTCTAATGGGTTGCAGATAGGTACTCGGGTACTCGGATGGGCTGGAGACTGGTACTCGTGTACTCTGATGGGCTGCAGATAGGTACTTGGGTAATCTGATGGGCTGCAGACAGGCACTTGGGTACTTTGATGGGCTGATGACAGGTACTCGGGTACTCTGATGGGCTGGGGACAGGTACTCGGGTACTCTGATGGGCTGGTGACAGGTACTCGGGAACTCTGATGGGCAAGTGACAGGTGCTCAGGTACTCAGAAGGGCTGTTGACAGGTGCTCAGGTACTCAGATGGGCTGGTGACGGGTGCTTGGGAACTCTGATGGGCTGGTGACAGGTACTTGGGTACGCTGATGGGCTGGTGACAGGTACTCGGGTACTCAGATGGGCTGGTGACAGGTACTCGGATACGCTGATGAGCTGGTGGCAGGTACTCGGGTACTCTTCTAGGCTGGTGACAGGTATTCGGGTACTCAGATGGGCTGGTGACAGGTACTCGGGTATGCTGATGGTCAGGTGACAGGTACTCGTGTAATTTGATGGCCTGGTGATAGATACTCGGGTACTTAGATGGGCTGGTGACAGTTACTCGGGTACTCAGATAGGCTGGCATCAGGTACTTGGGTACTCTCATGGCCTGGTGTCAGGTACTCTGGTACGTTGATGGGCAGGTGACAGGTACTTGGGTACTCTGATGGGCAGGTGACAGGTACTGGGGCACTTGGGTACTCTGATGGGCTGGTGACAGGTACTCGGGGACCCAATTTTGGAAAGCAAACACCCCAAGGTATATTCTATGTGGCATGGGCTGCAGATAGGCACTAGGTTACTCTGATGGGCTGCAGATAGGTACTCAGGTACTCTGATGGGCTGGAGACAGGTACTCAGGTACTCTGATGGGCTGCAGACAGGTGCTTGGGTAATCTGATGGGCTGCAGATAGGTACTCAGGTACTCTGATGGGCTGCAGATAGGTACTAGGGTACTCTCATGGGCTGGTGACAGGTATTCGGGTACTCAGATGGGCTGGTGACAGGTACTCGGGTACTTTGATGGGCTGATGACAGGTACTCGGGTACTCTGATGGGCTGGTGACAGGTACTCGGGTACTCTGATGGGCTGGTGACAGGTACTCGGGAACTCTGATGGGCAAGTGACAGGTGCTCAGGTACTCAGAAGGGCTGTTGACAGGTGCTCAGGTACTCAGATGGGCTGGTGACGGGTGCTTGGGAACTCTGATGGGCTGGTGACAGGTACTTGGGTACGCTGATGGGCTGGTGACAGGTACTCGGGTACTCAGATGGGCTGGTGACAGGTACTCGGATACGCTGATGAGCTGGTGGCAGGTACTCGGGTACTCTTCTAGGCTGGTGACAGGTATTCGGGTACTCAGATGGGCTGGTGACAGGTACTCGGGTATGCTGATGGTCTGGTGACAGGTACTCGTGTAATTTGATGGCCTGGTGATAGATACTCGGGTACTTAGATGGGCTGGTGACAGTTACTCGGGTACTCAGATAGGCTGGTATCAGGTACTTGGGTACTCTCATGGCCTGGTGTCAGGTACTCTGGTACGTTGATGGGCAGGTGACAGGTACTTGGGTACTCTGATGGGCAGGTGACAGGTACTGGGGTACTTGGGTACTCTGATGGGCTGGTGACAGGTACTCGGGGACCCCATTTTGGAAAGCAAACACCCCAAGGTATATTCTATGTGGCATGGGCTGCAGATAGGTACTAGGTTACTCTGATGGGCTGCAGACAGGTACTCGGGTACTCTGATGGGCTGGTGACAGGTGCTCGGGTACTCAGATGGGCTGGTGATAGGTGCTCGGGTACTCAGATGGGCTGGTGAAAGGTACTCGGGTACTCTGATGGGCTGGTGACAGGCAATCGGGTACTCTGATGGGCTGGTGACAGGTATTCTGGTACTCAGATGGGCTGGTGACAGATACTCAGATATGCTGATGGGCTGGTGGCAGGTACTCAGGTAC
Organism: Glandirana rugosa; assembly: GCA_018402905.1. Lineage (NCBI taxonomy): Eukaryota > Metazoa > Chordata > Amphibia > Anura > Ranidae > Glandirana > Glandirana rugosa. Next base: position 822,032 of record BLSH010543261.1, read on the forward strand.
TCTGCTGGGCTGGTGACAGGTATTCGGGTGCTCAGATGGGCTGGTGACAGGTACTCGGGCACACTGGTGGTCTGGTGACAGGTACTCGGGTACTTTGATGGGCTGGTGACAGATACTTGGGTGCTCAGATGGGCTGGAGACAGGTACTCGGATGCTCAGATGGGCTGGTGACAGGTACTCGGGCACGCTGATGGTCTGGTGACAGGTACTCGGGTACTTTGATGGGCTGGTGACAGGAACTCGGGTACTTTGATGGGCTGGTGACAGGTACTCGGGTACTCTGATGGGCAGGTGACAGATACTCAGGTACTTTGATGGGCTGGTGACAGGTACTCAGGTACTCTGATGGGCAGGTGACAGGTACTTTGATGAGCTGGGACAGGTACTTTGAAGGAGTGGTGACAGGTATTTTGATGGGGTGGTGACAGGTCCTCTTTATTACTGGGGGGTTCAGTGTGCTTGGTGTGTACACTAAACGGTAATGAGCTGTTACCGCAATCTCCTTCTCCTACTCGGGTACTCAAATGGGCTGGTGACAGGTACTTGGGTACTCTGATGGGCTGGTGACAGGTACTTGGGCACTCTGATGGGCTGGTAACAGGTACTCGGGTACTCTGATGGGCAGATGACAGGTACTTAGATACTCTGATGGGCAGGTGACAGGTACTCGAGTACTCTGATGGGCTGGTGACAGGTACTTGGGTATTCAGATGGGCTCGTGACAGGTACTTGGGTAATTTGATGTGCATGTGACAGGTACTCAGGTACTCTGATGGGCTGGTGACAGGTACTCGGGTACTTTGATGGGCAAGTGAAAGGTACTCGGGTACTCAGATAGGCAGGTGACAGGTACTCGGGTACTCTGATGGGCAGGTGACAGGTACTCGGGTACTCTGATGGGCAGGTGAGAGGTACTTTGATGAGCTGGGACAGGTACTTTGAAGGAGTGGTGACAGGTATTTTGATGGGGTGGTGACAGGTCCTCTTTATTACTGGGGGGGGGTTCAGTGTGCTTGGTGTGTACACTAAACGGTAATGAGCTGTTACCACAATCTCCTTCTCACACACGATCGGTGTGTGAGGAGGAGAACCCGGTAACAGCCCGTTACCACGGTTTGTTTACATACATTCATTGGCTCTTTACACTGATCGGGGCTGGGCTTTGTCCAAGGGACAAGCCTCAACCCTGGGGGCATGCACGAGCAACGGGAGTGCGGATCTCCATAGTGACCGGCTGTGATTGGACTTTATAGGAGAATACTGCGCTATGGGCAGAAAAAGCGAAAAAAAAAAAAGGAGGGGTGAGCTGCCACACTACGACTAAACTTGTTGTTAATGGTCACACTGTAAACAAATAATATAGCGCCCAACCAAACCGTGCAAAACACACAACATGAATACAATCAAAATAGATCATGATCAAGTGCAAAATCGTGCAATTAGTGCAAAAATATAATAAAACAAAATTGGAGAACTACTGAAAGTTCATATTAGTGCAAAAGGAAAAAAGGGAAAAAATATGATATGTGTCTCAATCTATATAAAGAAGGAAAAGTTCATCCAGAAGATTAAAAATTCATCAAAGTTCAACAGGGTGTAGATCATAGATAGCATCAAGCTGTGAGGCTAGAAAAAATTAAAGATGTGCCTTCAAGGGGAATCCAATCCCTTATAGATAAAAGGCTTACAAGAAGTAAGATATATTTGCGCCAAAATACATCTATAGGACTCCGGACATCCAAGAGACAGGAAACAAACGTCAAACTATCCTAAGACGACATAGGCAGAAGTTGGTCTTACTTGTAAGACTGGCAGCCATAGGTTGGTTCCAGGACCCCAGGTGTCATTCCATAGTCCAATAAGGCCAGTGAGGGAGGGGACAATCACCGTCCAGGGTTTGCCTCCCACAGATATTCCCAGCGTTGAGGGTGTAGATCCAAAAAGAGAGGATAAAAAACTCCAATAGTGTAAACCTTCTTGATGAGGTGTATTTATTGGAAAACAGGATAAAACATTTGAATCAGCTGATAAATATAAAAACACAACCGTAGCAATTTTGGGGTCAAGGAGCTGCTGAGCAATCATGTGAGTGAGCAGTAGAGAGTGGTCTGACACTAGCAGGAGTCATTCCTCTTTTCTTCTTTGTCACACTTACATGGGCAACATTTGTACTTATTGGGTCTAAGAAAATGAACAAAGTGTGATAGTCATTGTTTTACCAATAATACCTTGTGTGTCATATGACGGTAGCTGCCGGCTACCCGCAATGCCCCCCCGAAGTGAAAGAACGGAGGTCCGTGTAAGTAAACACGGATCTCCGTTCTCATAGAGGGGGAAGGGCTGTGATCACAGGCTTCCTGTATATGGAAGCCGTGATCACTCCCCCTGCCAGCCCAGCACCAATACAGCTAGAACACAGTGAGGGAACACAGTTAACCTTTGCAGGTTAACCCCTTCACTGCCAATGGCATATACACAGTAATTAGTGCATTTTATAAATGCCAATGGTCCCAAAAAAGTGTCATAATGGACCGACATGTCCGTCACAATATCGCAGCACCTCTAAAAATCGCAGATCGCCGCCATTGCTAGAAAAAAAATATAAATAAATAAAAACCCCATAAATGAATTCTCATCATCCGTAAACACGGCAACTTTTGCTCAAACCAATCAATAAACGCCGATTGCGATTTCTTTAACCAAAAATATGAGGAAGAATATAAATCGGCCAAAACCGATGAAAAAAATGTTTTTTTATTTTTTATTTTTTCATTTGTATTTTAACAAAAAGTAAGAAATTTGTGGATTTTTGAAAAAATGTTGCTCTTCTTTTGTTATAGCGGTGATCAGAAATGACGCAGAAGTGATCAAATACCACCAAAAGAAAGCTCTATTTGTGGGAAAAAAGGATGCAAATTTTGTTTAGGTACAACGTCGCACGACTGCGCAATTGTCAGTTAAAGCGACGCAGTGCCGAATCTCAAAAAGTGCTCTGGTCCTAAAGTGTGAAATTCTTCTGGGACTGAAGTGGTTAAAGTGAATAACTCAACACCAAGTTCACTATATGGGCCACTTATGTATGTGTACATGTTGATCATATTCCCCCTTAATCTCCTCTGCTCAAGAGAGAATTAATTCAGTTCCTCTAATCTTTCCTCTGAGCTGAGCTGAGCTCCCCAATGCCTCTTGTCAGTTTGGTTGCCCTTTTCTGCACTTTCTCCAGTTCTCTGATATCCTTTTTGAGAACTGGTGCCCAAAACTGAAATGCACATTCCAGATGAGGTCTTACTAATGATTTGTACAGGGGCAAAATGATATCTCTCTCTCTGGAGTCCAAACCTCTCTTAATACAAGAAAGCATTTTCTCGCTTTGGAAACCGCAGCTTGGCATTGCATGCCATTATTAAGCTTATGATCTTCCAAAACCCCCAGATCCTTCTCCACTATGGATTCCCCCAGTTGTACACCCCCTAGTATGTATGATGCATGCATATTCTTAGTCCCCAATTGCATAACTTTACATTTATCTACATTATACCTCATTTGCCACATAGTTGCCCAATTAAACAGCACATCAAGGTTGGCTTGCATGTTGGAGACATCTTATAAGGACGTTATTTCACTGCATAGCTTGGTGTCATCTGCAAACACTAAAATGGTACTTTTAATCCCAGACCTTATATCATTAATGAAGGTATTAAAAAGTAAGGGTCCCAACACTGAACCTTGGCGTACACCACTAATAATCTTAGACCATTCAGAGTATGAATCATTAACCACTACTCTCTGAATTAGTTATATTAGCCAGTTTTCTATCCATTTACAAACTGATCTTTCCAAGCCTGTAGACTTTACCTTACACATTAGCCGTGTGTGGGGAACGGTATCAAATGCTTTTTAAAAATCCAAGTATACCATGTCCACAGCCAACCCTCTGTCCAAGGTTTTATTTACCTCCTCATAAAAAAATCAGGTTTGTTTGACAACTTAAGCTTAAAATATTTTTTTTCCAGCAAGAACTCATCTATGTGGTCTTTTATTAAACTCTCCAGTATCTTCCCAACTATAGAAGTTAAACTAACAGGTCTATAGTTACTTGGTAAAGACTTTGATCCCTTTTTAAATATGGGCACCACAGTGGCCCTACGCCAATCCAGTGGTACTATTCCAGTCATTAAGGAGTCCCTAAAAATTAGATACAATGGCTTTGAAATGACAGAGCTCAATTCTTTTAGGATCCATGGGTGGATGCCATCTGGTCCAGGTGCTTTATTCATTCTGTCTAAATACTTCTGAACCATTTCACTTTTGAGCCATTGTGGATCATTTGGGGCTGTGTCATTACCACCCCCATTATGGACATGAGCTCCTCCGTGCTCCTTTATATACACAGAGCTGAAGAAAGTATTTAATAAGTTTGCCTTCTCTTTGTCCCCAGTCACCCACTCTAGAATATTTTGTAAAGGGCCTACATGCTCAGACCTGACCTTTTTACTATTAATATATATGAATAATTTTTGGGGGTTTGTCCTATGTTTTGCAATCTGCCGTTCATTTAGAATTTTTGCGCCCTTGATTTCCTTTTTACATATTCTGTTATATTCTATATAACATTTAAAATATGATAGTGTTCCTTCATTTTTATATTTGCCCATGGGAATATACTTTGCAGTGAGTTGGCATACAGTCTTTTTGAAAAATTCCCATTTCTGTTCTGTGTCCATCGATGCCAATATTCACTCCCAGTCTAAGTCTTGGAGAGCAGCCCTCATCCTTGTAAAATTTGCTCTCTTAAAGTTAAGTGTTTTTATCTTTACCATATGTGTTTGTTGCTTGCAGCTTACATTAAATGTAATCATGTTATGGTCACTGCTTCTTTTATATGAATATTGGTAATACGCCCTGCATGGTTTGAGATTACCAGGTCCAGCAAAGCGTCATTCCTATGGGGCCTCAATGTACTGGACCATAAAATTGTCCTGTAATAGGTTTATAAATTTTTGCCCTCCAGCTGTCCCAGAAGTGCCAGGAGATTGTGCAGAATAAGAACGCAAGAATAAGTTTTCACACATCTGCGCGAAAATGCGCGAGTGCGCGTGAAAATGTGCGAAAGCATATACACGAAATGTGCATAAATATATGCAAATACATACTAAAAAGGGGTCTGAAAAAGTAGATGCTCAAACATGTCAAGAGGCCTTATGGTATGCAATCTCTACATCAGAAAAAAAAAAACATTTCAGATTGACTTTTGAATTTACAATTTCAGAATTACTAGCAGTTTTTTAAAGATGTTAAAGCAAAACTCCAGGCACAAACATCTTTATAGATTCTTAAGAGAAAAAAAAGTTACCTCTGATAAAGGATGTTAAATGCACAGTTTGCTTCTCTTTCATATTCAATTCATACATTTGTATATGCCGGATACTTCAGCTAGTGCTGTGCATCTAGCTGCTGCAACCCTCATACACTGAAGTTGGTGTCAGTAGTCCACCCCCTCTCTATTGGCCATTCACAGAATATTGTGTATTATATGAACCATACATAGAATGTACATAGTTATACGAATAGTCAAGAAGAAAGGATGGACAGATAAATGACATGCAAGGAGGGCTTGGGCTGGCCAATCCTTGCGCAAAGTGTCACTCCGACGACAAGTGTTTTGGCACTTGTACACGGGCACACCTCTAACAAGACCACCTTGTCATCACCACCATCTTCTCATCATGCCTTCACTGCACTACTCTTCTAGGTAACTGCAGAGACCCACTCTGCAACACAAAAAATCGCTTTAGCTGTCTGCGATTTCCCACATGTCTCTCCATAACCTCTGGTAACTGCACAGACCCTCCCTGCAACACAAAAAATCGCTCTAGCTGTCTACGATTTCCCACCTGCCTCTCCATAACCTCTGGTAACTGCACGGACTCCACTCTTCTCTTAAACACTGGAGTACATTGCCTAACTGAACTCTTTTTGCCTTGCTAAGAATTTGAAACTGCTGCCTATACTTGCTTGTTTGCTTATTTTTTGAAAGTGACACTTACTTTGTATTACGCTGCCTTGAACAAGACCAAACATTTTAACCTTATCCTGTTGCCCCCTTCTGCATTACACTCTGTCCAGGCCAGTTGTAAACCCCCACTCTGCCCATGAGCCTGGTTTTATCAGCTCCTAATTGAATAATTGTCAACCCACCCCCCCCCCCCCCACACACACACACACACCATCCCAGTATGAATGTAGTTCAATCTCTGGGACAGCTGGCGAGGGCTTGGGCTGGCCACTCCTTGCGTAAAGTGTCACTCCGGCGACAAGTGTTTTGGCACTTGTACACAGGCACTTTGACTAAGGCACTTCAACAAAAAGCAAGTATAGACATTAGTGTTCCAGACCAAGTTGCCAGGAAGTTCCCCTTCTTCTTCTACCTTTCCTCAGACTTTCTTCTATTCCTCTCTCCACCGTCCAACATGCTCACACTAATCTTCTTTGCTATAATGTCCTCTCTCCTCAAACTCTCATTTCTTTACCCCCCCCCCCCTCCAGCCCGCAAACTGTACATATCTCCTTCACTTCTGTCCACTCAATATTGCTGAACTAATCAGCTCCTGCTCATCCTGTCACCACTTCCACTACACTACAGCATCTGCCCTCCTATAAATCCCACTCCCACTTTACCACTCTCACCCTCCTATTACTCCAAATGTCTGGGGACATCACACCAAACCCCGGTCCTCCTACACCTTATTCCCACCCTCAAAATTGTCTGTCTACCTCCTCCAACAGTAGTCATAACACTCATCCCAATTCCCCTAATTCCACAAGTCAGCTCCCCCCTTACATGTGCCCTGTGGAATGCCCGCTCAGTCTTCAACAAATTAGCCTCTGTCAATGACCTTTTCCTTTCCAACTCCCTTAATCTATTTGCTATTACGGAAACCTGCTCCAGGAATTCGACACTACCTCTCCAGCTGCCCTGTCCCACAGTGGCCTCCTCTGGACTCACTCGCCCAGACCCACCTCCCTCTCTTTCCCCCTGCTCTTTCGAAGTGCATTCGTCTTTTCTCTCCAGCTTGTCTAAGGGTTGAGGTCATTTATCAGCCTCCTGGACCGGTGTCACACTTTTTGGATGACTTCTCCGCATGGCTACCCTTTTTTATCCTCTGATATACCTGCCATCATCCCTGGTGACTTTAACATTCCAGTCAATATTAATACCGCAACCACTTCTCAACTACTCAACCTAACCTCCTCTTTTAACCTAGTGCAATGGACACAAGACACCACTCACTCCAACGGCAACACTCTTGACCTCCTATTCTCCCATCGCTGCACCCCCTGCAACCTCTCTAATAACCCCTTTCCTCTTTCTGATCACAACCTTATCCGTTTCACACTCTCTCTGTCTCCTACCTCCCATGCTGCCAACCTGCAAATCACCACTCACAGAAACCACCGCCATCTCAACCCTTCCCTCCTTCATTCTGCTACTGATGGCCTCTATGACAAAATTGCACCTCTGTCCTACCCAGACCAAACTGCTTCCATCTACAACATGCTGTCCTCCTGCCTAGACGCACTTGCTCCCCTTTCTACACGCAGAACTAGGCCTCATCTGCCATAACCCTGGCAAACAGATGACACCAGAAGTCTCAAGAGATGCAGCCATGCTCTTGAGCGAGCGTGTCATAAATCTAAATCCCTGCAAAATTTTACCCTCTACAAATCTGCCCTTCTCAAATACAACTCCTGTCTCCATATTGCTAAACAAACCTACTGTAACGCTCTCATCAAAACCCTCTCATCCAAACCTTGTCAACTCTTTTCTAACCTTAATTCCTTACTTCACCCCCCCCCCCCCACTTCCCCCACTTACCATCTTGCTTCCCGCTCAAGAAATTGCCAACCATTTAAAAAGCAAAATTGACACAATTCGCAAGGAGATATCCAACATCCAACTTCCTCCCCTATCCAACACATCAGATCCAACACCACACTCAATACTCTCCTCCTTCTGCCCTGTTACCACTGAGGAAGTTACCCTCACAATTACTGCAACCACCTTCCCACTCTATCCTAAACTCCCTAACCCACATCTCCAAACTCTCCCTTTCCTCCGGCACCTTTCCCTCCCCGCTCAAGCGTGCACAGGTTATCCCCATACTTAAAAAACCCTCACTTGACCCCCATCTGTTTGAATAACTTAAGACCCATCTCCCTGCTCCCGTTTGCCTCCAAGCTCATCGAACGCCTTGTTCACGACTGAATGAGTTGGTACCTCACTGACAACAACCTTCTCGACCCCCTACAGTCCGTCTTCCACCCACAACATTCCACTGAAACTCCCCTAATAAAAAACTCACCAACGACCTACTAACTGCTAAAAACAATGGCCAGTACTCCATATTCCTAATCCTAGACCTCTGCTGCTTTTGACACAGTTGACCACCCGCTCCTCCTCAGCAAACTCCACTCCCTTGGCCTCCGTGATTATGCTTTATCCTGGTTCTCCTCCTACCTATCTCAGCTTGCTTTCAATGTCACTTCCCTGGGCCAGCTGATAACCTCCCATGGCTTCCAATACCACCTCTATGGATCACAAACTTACTGGACCAGATGGCATCCATCCACGGGTCCTAAAGGAATTGAGCTCTGTCATTTCAAAGCCATTGTATCTAATTTTTATGGACTCCTTAATGACTGGAATAGTACCACTGGATTGGCGTAGGGCCAATGTGGTGCCCACGGACAACGAACCCCATTGAAATCAATGGGGACCCGAACTTTTAGGCACAAAAATGGCTGTAACAAAGTCCTGGAAAGCCCTAGAGGGCTGCAAAAGGAAGTAAAATTACCCCAAGCAACAGGCACCCGTGGTGTAACCGGGATGCGGTTAGGTCACCATGATAAGGTCAGTAATTCCTCAGGTATTTTTAATCTATGTTACCGAAACTTTACTGTCTCGAGTTAAGGAAATCCTGGGCACCTACCTACGGTAGACCAGGTCATTCAAACACTAGGTATCTCCACCATAACCTTCGGTACCCTCCAATAGTCGACCGGGTCCCTTCACTGTAACTTTCGTTCGACTCTATCCATCCTCCTCTTGGTCCTATTTCGTATTAGTGCCTCCGGTTCCCTCACCTCAAACGACTCCTCCTCGCCCACCAGTTGACACAGTTTTCGTCGTCTCCA